>CM060864.1:3508989-3612191 GCA_030737845.1 Acorus calamus | reverse complement strand
TTAATTATTTAATTCTCATAAAAAAATACATCCAACGCAGCTAAAGATTAATTATCATGTAAATTATATTCATAAGCCATATGCAGAATTTATTAATTGATTTTTTTGTGTATATTTAAAGAGTCAAAATTAAAACAATAATTTTCAATAATTTTTATTCCATTTTAATGAAAAAGTATAATAACATGGTGTCCGTCTATGTTTTTAAACTTTAACCTGTTTGGATACTGAATATGATTTATTCTTGAGTATTTATATATTCGAGCATAAGTGAATATAAATAAGGATAAAATGATTTTGTGTTTAGTTGTGTTTTGAATTATTAACGTTGAGAATCGTAAGAATAAATGTTTTGTTATTTGAGTAAAATATGAATAAAGTATGGATAAAGATTTATAAAAGGTAAAAAAGTAATAATAGTTGATTTGACAGGTAATTTATAAGAGGTGATGACAATTGATTTGACAGTGAGTCCACATATTCTTTAGATGGAATAACTTAGAATAACTTTTATTGTAGGGGTTGATTGGAATTCGTATACCACTTTATACTAGTTTATTCTGATACATTTTATTTGGGTTTATCTGGGCTTTCCAAACACAAATTTTTTTTTATCCGGAGTTATCCGAAACTTATCCGGCATTCAAATATGGGTTAAAGGTTAATTATGTAGGTTTTAAAAACTTTAGTGGATCAAATGCATTTTACCCCTGTAAATATGACAGACACCTAAAACCCTAGGGCCCGTTTGGGGTGTGACATAAGGTTATTTGCCTTCGATAGCTATACTGGGATAGATAACAATCCATGCTGAATAGGTAAATTTTTGTTTGATTGTCTTTTTTGTTATTCTCATTAGGAAACGTAAAATTGATCTTTTTGTTGTTTGGTTTACCTTGAATAAAGTAAGGATAAATGATAGATACGAGATGGATAAGAGTTTATGACTTTTTAAATGACAATTATACCCCTGCATAAATTATTTGTGTTTGAGAATAAGTATGAGAGATGTGTGTGTGATATGATAAATGTGATAGTTTTTGGAATGTGTGCAGATAGTGCTAGGTAAGATAATTTTTTTTAAATGATAGGTAAGAGTATTTTTATCCATTGGTATAAATAAGCACTGATAAACAATTCTAGCATTTTCTGAGAATAGTTCTCAGGCCTTATCCTAACTTATCCAGACATAACTATTAAGATTTATTCTTGTCAAACAAATAGCTGTTTGGAGACTGTTCTACTGTATTTTCCCCTATCCAGGGTATATTCTCCACGGTAAAATACCCCACCCCACGATCCCCCATCGTCCCCACAGACCCCACACAGCCCTAACCAATCAAAGGCTTTCTTCCCGCCTTTGAAAATCACCCTCGATAGAGCCGGCATCGATTGTTTTCTCTCCACCTCCCTCCCCTCGATCGTGGTATGTTTTATTTCTGATTTTTGTTGTTGTTATATATTGTGCCTTCAAAATGTTACTCTGATTTCTGCTATAGATGACTGTTTAAGATTCAATGCGTAAGAAGTCCAAGAAGATTCCGCGTTCTGTAAAGAATAAGCTGATAAAGCTCAAGAAAGTGAATGCAATTCTCAAGAGTCAGTCTCAGTCTCAGTCTCATGTGAGTGCCATTTTTTTTGTATTTTTTTGGTAGTGATTTGGTCTCTTTTTTTCTTCTTCTTATATTCTGGTTCTCATGATTTCGTTCTTGATCACATCAGAAAGATGTTAACCAGTCATCCAATGCCTTTATCAACGCTGATTCGTCTCCGCCACTTCTTAAGCCAGAATTGACATCATATAGAGCGGTGCGGTAAAGTGTAAACTCATCTTTGGACATGCTCTACCTGTCTTTGTATCTGCTTGATTGAATTTCGAATCATCTGCATTCCTAAATTGAGCACATAATTAAACCCACTTCATGCACCGAGGAAGGTGAGGCCACTTGTGGGCTCTTTTTGGATTGGCTGTAGGTAGATTCTGCGTTTGAAAAGTTAAAGATTCTTAAATGCAAATCCACACATTTTCAGTATTTAGCTTTTCAAACCACCATCTTACTTTTTCAGGCTAATAAAATATCTAGCTAACAAAATAATGCTTTTCAAAAGTTGAGTTTAAAACACAAGATTTTAATGATCTTAGGGTTTAAATCGCACATCCAAACGCAGCCTTCCAATTTTATTCTTATTAGTCCACGGTGGTGTCTGTCTAGAGTAAAATCAATTAGGTCATGCTTGATTAGTGTCTAGGGGTGGTGACGTTTTTTTATTTATTGAGAAAAATACTATAAAATCAATTATTTTATGTCATTTTAATATGCACTTTCTTGTGTTTTTTTGGATACCTCTTTTTAATCTTCCTTCCTGAGTATTTCCTTGGCATAACATCACCAAAGAGTGTATCCGTGTTTATTCTTTTCTTTTTCTTTTGGAAAGTGGATAGGAGCAATCGTACTATAAAATTTTTCCCTTGGACGATAAGGAGCCAAGGATCCTCATCTCCAAATAAATAAATAAATAAATAAGAAGTAAATAATCAAAAGGGCCAAGGGATTGCTCTGGGGTTCCTCTGTTCTTGTATTCTTAGGCTTTTCGATTTTCGATCATTCTGTTGTTGTTTGTTTAGATGGCTGTAGGGAATTGTTCATCTCAATATTTATAATATTTGGTGGTAAGAGTTCCCACCTTTAAGTCAAAAAGGAAAAGTCTCCAGAAGGAGAAACTTCCCCAACATTATCCCTAAAGTACCAATATAATAGCCCTTTCAATTATGATCTGTAATGCAAGAAGGCAAGTCAACTCCAAGAAGAATTGTGACCTGTAATGCCCTTTCCCATTTTTTCATTCTTTTCGTCATTAAAAAACAAAACAAAAATTTACCTAGTCAATATATCAATTGGGGAACCCGATCAATATGTCGGTAAAATCGATATTTGAAACATTTGAGTAGGGTGACTCTTCCTCCCAGGCTTAAATATCTTTGTTTACAACTTGCTAATCTTATCTGGAATCTCTGAAGAAGAGGATACCAGTCCCAAATGAAGAGGAAGCCCCCAATACCTCTTAAGGAACACCTTAGATTGTTGTTAAGACTGTTAGCCTTGTCAATCACTTCGTTAGATCATAGATTCAAGCCCATCCCATATGATTTATGGAGGTTGAACTTTAGGCCATATACCATAAAGAAACATTTAGTAATAGCTTTGTGTCCCCACACATTTGTAATACCACCATTGGAATGAGGAAGAGTGTATATACAAATTGTAGAGGAAATGTCTACAAATTGTAGAAGTGGGACCTCTGGTCAGCCCTCTCCCTAGCTTGTCCCTTACTCTCTTGACAGCCATCCGACATGTTTGGTCTTCACACAAATTCTGTTGAGAATATATATGGCAAGGCTGAAAGGGAAGGGACAGGAGTCCTCCCTGTGTCAGCCCTTTGCCTGATTTGCAATAGCCAATTGGAAATTTAAAACCTATCTGGGCTTCTCTGTATAGTCTTACTTTGCAAGTTTTAATTTGGATTCATCTAGTGATATCTCATCAGTATGTTTTGCAAATCAAAATTGGGAATCTACGTTGTTGTAGAAAATTCTCTGCGTTATGTGCTCTCTTTTTTTCTTGATAATATTCTCAATAAGGTGAGCTAAAGTGAGAAAATGTTGGAGACAATGTATGATTTGGATGGGATTGTGTTTTTCTTGTTTCATAAAGGATTATCAAGAGAAAAGTGTAGATATGGAGATAATACATTTAATTATACTTTCTAAATATGTTAGGAGTCCCTTCATCTGTGGGTGGTGGGGGGTTAATAAGGATCCTGATTATCCTTAAACAACATTTACCTTGCAGATTTTCTTTCACTTTTGTTTTTGTTTGACATGCTTCTGATTGCGTCATTCTTTCAGTTTAAAGAATTCACGAATGAATTCTTCGAATGGCTTAAGAAGAGCGGTTCAAATCATGCACCGGGCAAGTTTCTCAAGGAGTTCGACATAGAGTCGTTCAAGGAGAAATACCCTTGTTGTAGATATGAATTGGTTCTGAAGGCAAGTGTATTCCATATTTGTGCTTGTGATCATTGGTATTACAATTTCATTGCTGATAATATGAGCAATATGCTGTGTCTGCAGAATTATACTTGTGCTGTAGATAGGTGTATACTAAATGCTTGATCTTATTATGTGTTTTCCCAAGTGGTTGACACTTTATATGAAAGAGTAATTATGACAACTTGCAAGTCTAATAATGAAAATTTCACCCTAAGTTTATATAAGAAGGTGTCTTTTCCTGTTGATGGCAGTCATGGAGAAAACTCCGGAAAAAATTCCGGGGCAATGGGATATTATTATCAGAGCGTTTGGATCAAATGTCAACCGATTTTCCCCAATTGAACCCTTGTGATGTTTCTCCCGCAATCCAGGTATGTATTCTTGCCGTTCTATTTATATATTCTCCAGAGTTTAGCATCTTACTTTTTCTATGACATTGAATCTCGATATTTTTTTACAGAAATTTTTCGTCTCTTCGTGTATAACAAAGACGCAGAGGTAATTTACTGAATCAATGCCAAATTTAATCATGTAACTTTGGTTTGTCTTGTAACTCTACATTACTACATGCATCTTCTTCTGAACTTTAATCCATGACTTATGGTTTCTGGTGTAATTTGCGAATCCCATATAAAAACATGTATATTTTAGTACTAATGTTGAAGAAGAACATCAGAAATTACCCAAGGAAGAAATCATGGAGCAAATTCGCAAAGAAGAGAGATCAATGGCTTTAGAAATGATGAAAGTATGACTTTCCTTCTTTTCTATTTGTAAATTACAACGTCTTATTGCGTATTGGTACAACTTCCTTGGTTAATATTTGTATTTGTTTACCGTTCTTAGTTTTTGTTGGGGTTATGATGCTCATTTTGTTATTGACTGATTTTCACTTGTCAATTGATTTATTAAATCATTTTAGTGTGGAATTCTTGCAACTCCTAGATTTTTTTCATGAATTCCACACAGTGAATCTGGTTATCTTTTTTGGATGTCTTCTTTCTCCCCATCAAGTACAGAGAGAATTTTTGACCCAAGGCATGTTATGGATGTGAACATGAACAACCTGTTTGTAAATTTGGGATGGGTTCGAGTCCAGCCTGATCCGCTTCCATGGACCTAGAACCTTTATTATAAAATCCTTCCTTCCCTCGATCTTCTTGACTTCTGTATTAAGAAAAGCCAACTCTAACAGATCCCTCCAACGAAGCCCTCCCACCCTAACAAACTCTCCCTCTAGGAACCTTCTGCATGTAAAAACCCATCCTGACAAAGCTTTCCCCTTCCCGAAAAGGTCTCCCTCCCCACCAAATTCACTCCTCTCCAACTCCCTCCGGTCGTTTCCATCTAGTGGTCGTTCAAAGCTCGATCATTATGCACTCTCCCTAAACCCCCATGAAGGATTTATTGGTGAAGTCAATGAATGCATGGTATATTGTATTTTATGACCGCTAAAGTGGCATAACGATAATTGCATGTTAAGGGATGTCATTGTAGAAACTCTCTACCCCTTTCAAAGATGTGATGCAAATATGGTGGTGTGATTGTTGATCTAGGTGTTCCAAAATAGAGAACGATTAAAACTTTTTTTTTTTTAGTGTGAGGGAAGGTAGAAGCAATCTCATTAATAATAGATGTCCCAGAACAATGAAGGAAACAAGGGATCTTCGTACAATATTGAAGGAAACATGGGATCTCCATACAATATTAGATTGATTTAAGAGATGAGCTCTAGAGAGGATGGAAATGACCCTAATGATAAGCCTTTGAGGGGTGAAAAGACTGCGGCTTCATTATTTTCAACATGAAATCTGGTTGATCTAACCTATGGGTAGGAGAATATAATTATTTTACTAAATATCCCCAAGGCTATTGGGTTTTCTAAATCAATAATGGATCTCATAATACGAGAAGACATAATTTCAAGCCTTCTCAAAGTCACTAGAGGTGGTTCACTTATTTCTCGCATTCAATATGCCGATGATATCATTCCTCTATATGATGAGAGAGAGAAAGCAACTTGAGGTGGTTCATGGGTTTCCCATGTTTAATATGCCAACGGTGCTATTTTTATGTGATGAGAGAGCAACCTTGTCATTGATATTTTTTTTGGGGTGTAGACTGTAGAGGCCTGGATAGGTTAACATTGAGTTTTCATTTTCTGATATAAATGGGACCGCATATACCCTCAGTGTGAGTTTATCCCTTTATCCATATCTAATAGGCCACGTGGCCCACACGTGCAACCATTTGTAGAGCATGTTTGCATCACTTTTATTTGAATTTTTCACATAATGCTGATGTGGGACCCCCAATTTTCAAAAAATAGAAAGAAGTAAATAGAATAAAGTAAAGTTGGTCACAATGGAGTCCATTTCTCCTTTCAATATGTACAACTACTCCCTTAAAAACATTGAACCTCTTTCTTGATAGGGTGCATAGTTGTTTAATATGCCTAGGCGTGTCTAG
Source organism: Acorus calamus (assembly GCA_030737845.1). Lineage (NCBI taxonomy): Eukaryota > Viridiplantae > Streptophyta > Magnoliopsida > Acorales > Acoraceae > Acorus > Acorus calamus. Next base: position 3,605,671 of record CM060864.1, on the reverse strand, counting down.
GCGGTGTTTAATTATATTATATGTTATCAAGATTAGCATATGTCAATATGGTTTCTTTTTGGTTAATCTAGATTCTAGAGATAGAAATTCAAGTTATATAAGCATGTGATGTGATAACATTATAGTAACAAAAACACATACTGTATATTAAAAATATATATACATGCTGAATGGTGAGTATCAGTGAGAAGAATTAAAATATATATATATATAGAAAAAATATATCACAAATGGACACATATAAGCATCTGTGATAATAAGCATTTGATGGTATAATAGTATTATAAAGAATTAATAACAAAAATATAAATATTTAAAATTATTATGGTGAGTGATGGCATAAAAAAGTATGATAAGTCAATAACTAATAAGCATGTGCCATATAATAATTAAAAATAACAAAAAAAAACCCCACTAAAGATTAAGAAATAATTTACATGTGGTGCCTGTTGCATGCATGGGTGACAAGTCTTAAAAAAAATCACCCCTCTACATATATAACTAAATCATCCTCATAAATTAATAAAAAAAGGGAGAATGAAAGAAATAAGACAAAAAGAGTGGAGCCCATATCACAAACAAAGTTTTAACTTTTAAAATAAGACAAAACAATGCAAGTTCTATACATTTATTAGGTATGATCTATACATTTATTAGGCGTGTGTGCGTGTAGGGCTTTTCAGCCCGCCTACTCGCCTAGGCGACGCCGCCCAGACAACTATGATAGGGTGATAGAGGTATCATCGCTTTAGTGAGGAGACTTGAGTTCGAGGATTGCCGCTTGCTCAGAAGATTTGACAAAAAAAAAAACTTACTAATAAAAAAAACTACTCTCTGAAAACTTGTGGTGAGAAAGCTAACTAAATTCACTGACTATTCTCTAAAAACTTGGGGACAAAGCCAAAGTGGTTAAATATGAAAGTTCATCAAAATTAATAAAATGTAATTCATTTTTATCCTCATCAAATATAATCAAATACCTACAATTAGGGGATATGTCTAAATTAACTAAATTTTAATTTAAGTTATCAAAATTGACAAAACAAAATAATTCATTTTTATTGTCACCAAATATCATCAAATCTCATGTATAATGCTAAAATTCCAAAAACAATAAATAAGTTAAATTGAAAATCATATCTAATTTTTTTTCTAAATCTTATTTTTCATAATATTCTTTTTTATTTCATGGAAAAAAAAGTGTGGTTGTATGTAATAATATATTATACATGTGGCTACATGTACATTTATAGTTGGATTGTGTGTGGTTATTACTTTGAAACTACTGAAAATCACCATGTGCCATAATTAATTCCAGCTATCTTTGTCATATTGTTGTTGAACTTGATATATGCAATCTTAAAAGGTTATATTTTTATTAATTGAATGACAATAGAATGCATGAAACTGTATTTACACACTGAATATCTGATTCTGGAAAAAAAAGTTTCATGAATGGGCTGACAAAGATTGATTTGAAAAACATATAAACAACTTGTACCTCGATGTTAGTGTTTGAAATCTTTAGTGATTAGTTTAAGATCTTTCAAACCATAAAGGTTTACCGTACAATAATTTGTGTTTAGACCATATTTGAATAGTCTATACAATGTTCTGGGAGATTTTGTGTGTTTTCTGAGGGGACTTAGACTCGTCCACCTAGTTGTGCTTGTCTATTCCATTTTTGTCTAGGGAGCACTCCCTGATGCATTTTCATCTCTTTTCATGTTGATATAATAGTTGGTATCATCCACACTAAAAAATAATAAAAATCATTTTGTTGATGTTGAAATTTGGTTTGGGTCATGAGCCAATTTTTAGTGAGCTTTTGTTGTAAAATCAGTTATAGCAATATGAGGCTTACATGAACTCCCAATCAATGGAGAGTAATGTAATGTTGAGTGTCCTTTCCTGCATTCATGAGAGTCATTTCGGTTGAAGCTTTGGTTTGTGATATAATTACACTCTTCTATGTAAATAGGTAGATAGATATATAGGTTGGTAGACAGATAAATATGGGATTTTTTTAGCAGGTATTTCCTTCATCTGTGGCATTTTGAATGTCCTATGCTTCCTTATTTCGAAAACCTCTAGAAGAGCACGATTACGAAACATCAGAGACAGCTCTTTAGATGGTTTTTCTCTTTCAAACTGATGATTAAGTTTTATATTGTACACACTTTGTCTTCTGACCTTTGCAAACTGTGTATTTCCTCGTTTTTATTTTACGTACGGAGGTTGTATAGCATACTAATGTGAGCTATATGTAGGACTTCAAAATTTCTACGCATAGATGGAATTCAAATGGTCATTGGCGGGGAGATGTCGCCGTTCATGCTCTGTTCTCAGTCCTGACTTATTGCCCGAGTACATTTTACATTCAATTTTCTAAAGACAATGTTGCAGTGAGATGGAGTTCTAATCTTTAACAAACCCCCCCCCCCCCCCCCCCCCCGGTTTAGGATGTGACATAGGGCATAGGGTTATTTGTCATTAATAGTTATACTGAGATAAATAAAAATCCACGCTGAATGATTAAATTTTTGTTTGATTATCTTTTCTGTTATTCTCATTGGAAATGTAAAAGTGATCTTTTTATTGTTTGGTTCACCTTGGATAAAGTAAGGATAAGAGATAGATAAGAAATAAATAAAAATTTATGACTTTTTAAAATGCCCATGCATAAATTCCTTTCAACATGTTCAGTGTCAAAACTAGTGCCCAAATTTGACAAGAACTAGTTAAATTGTTTCTTTATAATATCTTTGAACCCAGTTTGATAGAGGTGTGTCAATCTGATTGTGTTTTCTCGACGACGCTCCTGTCAATCAAATAGCTTGAGCACGACGACGCCTTTGTCAATCCGATAGCATTTTCTTGACGGCCCTTTGTCAACCTAATGGACTAAGTTCGACAACACCCTGTCAAATAACCATGTATAGGTGATTAGATTAATGCTATTTTATAAATATGAAAAACTAGATTTTTTTTTGTAATATTGTATGGTGGGATTTACGATGATAATATCACCTATTCAATGTGGACAATAATTATACCATGTTTATTAAAAAGTCATTATCTCCTTTAATGTCAAAATCATACATATGAAATGAATTATATATTAAAATAAAATAGTATATAAATTTTTTTAAAACTATACATTATCATAGAATCTGATACACTATGATAGTGTATAATGCGATATCATTCTGTATGGAGCTACAGACCAAGATGCAATGAGTGTATCAGTGCTTTAATTGTGTTTACATATACATATACATTTTTATACAAAGTAATCGAAAGCTAAATTTTTTAGAACAAAAGGACAATTTCTAATCGAGTTCAGTTTTAAAATCAAAAGATATCACTCATCCCTCTCATGTCCCATTACACACGTCTCATATATAGAGAGAGAGAGGTATTATATTGTGTGTTGAATGGTGAAGTCAATAAAGAGTGAACGATGGAAAGTCAGAAAAAGCTCAACAGATGATGAGATGACTTAACATGGAAATAGAAATTTTTTTAAATTTTTTATTTTTAATGTTCCCTGTTGCATATGCCCTAAATAGCTCCATTTATTGCATTCCCTCCATTTGAAAGTTTGAACAAGAAAACATTCATACCACCGAAGAGATTTGGAGAAGATACATTGCAGTGAGTAAAATTTTTCTCCTTTTTTTAAAACATGTTTCAACTTTTACTGTGGATCTAGGAACCTATCTCATTTTTTCCTTAAAATTTTGCAATGGATTTGATGTATTTGGCACAATCATATGTATCACAAGTAGATGTGTTGTTGGATGGAAGAGGGTTAACAGTGGGTGAGTCTCTCAAACATTTTTTTGATCTTTAGAGATGCTGCTGTTGGGTTGTATTTGTGAAATGGAAGTTTGGTTAATATTTGGGTTCACTGTGGGTGGGTTGGCAAATTTGGGAGGGGGAAGGGTCTCTCATACTGTCATACACAAATTATTTGCACGCTATCTTCGCAAATGTTTATTTTCCAATCATTCTTGGCTAACAAACAAAACTTTCAAATTTATGTGCTTGCATCAAATATAAGTGCCTCTGTGTTTGTTTAGAGCCTAGTAACCCAATCTTTTATTTCTGATGAGTATTCTGTTTTGATCTTTCATCATATCTGTGAGAAGTATGTTTTTCTTGGATCATTTGAGAGCATGCTGATTGAATGATTGTTAACTTTTGAGTGGGGTGAGTGTTAAATTTTGAGTTGATTTTGTATTTTATTTGTGGATAATATGGTAGTAAGTGTACGTGCATGATATCTACATTTGGATGGAGGTATGTGATCTTAAATTATAAGGATTCTATATGGAATCTTTTGTCTATTTTTGTGATCGTCCTCTGGATCACTTTTTTTTTTGTACTACTACTTTCATGGTTGTGAAATGAACAAGGTGTATCCATGGTTGGATCCCTGCTGTCATTCAGTCCAAAATGAGCATTTTGGTTTGACTAGTCTGAAATATGTTCAACAGCCTTTTCTTTGTTGAAACTTTGCTCTCAATTGAAAAACCATGTTGGATCTGTCAATTGTAGCATTAGATTTGATGAGTTTCTGTTTTTGGATTTGGTTTTGTAGGATTTGGATAAAATAAGCTGGTTCCTCTAGTTGACTAACAAGGAGATTCTCGGGGAAGGCAATAATATTAAGCTTGAGATCTTGGTGAGTGATACATTCACCATCTGAAGTCTTACCTCAAAAAAAAATGGCTGACATCCCACAGGTAGATGAGATAAATATTTTCTTTTTTGCTGACTTTTTATGATTATTTTATGTGAACTTTGGAATTTTGTCATAGGATACACCTTTGGGGATCAATTATGTGTTTCTCCCTTGTGACGTATTGATCACCATCGATGATAATAACACTATAAATCTGATCAAACAATGTTCGTCAACCGAAAGAGGTCGTTTGGTATCCTACCAGTTTGACTCCAATCTTAAATTTCGGATACGAAATTCACACATAGTCGTGATTGAGCTTGGTTCTGAGAGTAGCCTAAGCCTGGCCATAGTCTACAGTACATCAAGAGTGCTAAGGATGCTCATACATGGTGTGAATGAGGGTACAAGTATACTTTTGTGCCCACATCAAAGTTTTGCGACATAACGATGGCTGATGGCTCTTGCCAAATCAGAGGGGTGTGTGTGTTCACATTATTTATATATAATTTACTACCATTTAAGAGGTGGTGCCCTCTAGAATGTTTAAGTTTGGTTTAACCATTTTTTATGGAAAGATGAACTTATGCTTCTTATAATGCATATTGCAGTGCCTTGTGAGTATAGACGATAATGTCATAGTTCAGATCTTGCATGGCCCTCCAAATGTAAAAAAGAAGACATTAACTCATCCTTTGTGACCTCTGATTGTCATATTGTTGTGGAATCACCCAACCCTTTTCTTCTTGAGAAGAATGTTACTCATTTATACGAGGTATGTATGAATTTATAGTGTGATAGTTTAATTTATTAGCAAACTCTAGATAATGAGTTTTCTCTGTTTTTTTCCTATGTGTTATCAGGCATGTGGACTGGACCCGCGAGATATTTTCGAATTCATGAGAGAGATTTCTAACCCCTCAAGATTCCGCAAAGATGAGAAAAACGATTTGATGGGGCTTATAAAATTATGGAGGGAAGATTGTAAAAGGTAATTGAGATGAAGTGTATCCATGACATATGCATGTGTTGCTTGTAACTGATTCTATTTCTTTACTAATCATAATTATCTAGTTCACAGTTCATACAAAATTTAACCATCTTAACATGCATGCGTTGCTTGTAACTGATTCTGTTTCTTTTCTAATCATAATTATATTGTTCACAATTCATACAAAATATAACCATCTTATACAAAGATTACCCTTTCTAAAACTACAACAGTAGCTCCTTTTAGAAGAGGACCATAAGCGACATAGCTGTGTCCAGTAATCCAGCTGCCATCAACAGTACACCTGAAATCAGAATAAAAAGGATATTTTGCATAGACAGACAACATAAGTAGGTAACTTAGGTTTCTTTGTTAACTGCAAGTAATTAAGACCTCTCAACCTTCCATCTTACCAATATACATTAGATGGCTTGTAGTCAAATGCATATTTAAATCCTCCAGTTGTGTGCAAAAAACCCTGCATATCTACTTACAAGTTACAACTATGTCATTTGGGTCTAGGGGGAAAATGAAAACTAAACAAACTATCAAAGAGAGAGATTGCACTTTCCTGAACTGCCACCTGTATACAAAAAAAAGAAGAGTGGATCTTCTGCATCCAACCACTCCACATTCACATGGAATATTTGGTAACAACATCCTGCAAATCAGTCCCTAAAAACATGCAAGAACAGGCAGAAAATGACATTAAGGTGATACAAAAGTTAATAAGATGACCAATTCCATCCTCTTAAGGAAAATATATATGTAGGCTTTCCTGAGTACTGCTAGAGAACTACAAACACAGGAGAAAAGATGAGAAATTTTAGGTCCACTTTCGATGGTTATTAAAATATCTTAAGGACCTCTTTAACATGTAATGGATGCTAATGGGTGGTAGGGCCATGCATGACTTGATTAGTTTAGCTTATTCTTAAATTGGTTGACTTCTTGGCCCCAAAATTGCAAAGGTACTTTAAATGATGATCCACCTAAATTTGGCTATTGAAGTAGGCAAACATATGTTTAAACATTGAAACATTTACTGACTCTTTATTTATATGATGACAATGATTGGATCTAGTAAACATTTGACATCGATCTTTTTATATATCTCATGAGTATATAAGCTTTTGTTTATTTGGTTCTATGCACTTACAATTATGAAAGCAATGTTTGAATAACATGATAATTCATTTGAACATGTCTTTCTACATCTTGTCAGGGAGATAGGTGGGTCCTCGGTCACCCAAATATGAGCAGGCGACAGGACAGAACCAAAAAGTTCTCATCTGTGCTCTTTTGCTTCTGGGTAGTTTTTTTTATATTATTGACAAATTCCTGCCAGATGATGTTCATACTAGATGCAACAGGAGGGGAAGCCCTAGAGAGTATCAGTCATGTCTTTTAGGGCAGAAAATGTTGTTTTTTTGGTTGTATGTAACTTTTGTATTAGAGTAAGTTTGATTTCAATCAACATCTGTGCGTTTTACTGGTTGGCCAAAAGTGATTTGTATCAAGTGACAGGAAAACAATGCCTGTTTTATGATGCATGTTTTTTATTTTTAGGAAATGATAGACCTTTAATTACTAATGCAAAATTTACATTTGATATGAAGGTTGTAGGGAGTAGGGACCATCGGTTCTGGTCGGACCAGATGATGCCACGTGTCAGTTGATCAGCGGATATGAATTATAACTTAATCCGGTGGTTGTTTAAAAAATAAAATGTTTTTGGACCTGTTTTTGAAACTTGTAGAAACACACCCTGAAATTTAAAAACATGTACTTATACCTTTGATTTTAGATTTTTCATTAAGATGAGTTTTTGTCTTATAATTAACTATTGTGTGAGTTAATTCTCACAAAAAAATGCTTTCTTAAGTACTTAAAGAGTTAATTATTTTATTAAATAATATTTACAAAACATATCCAAAGTTAATTGATTTTTTTGGGGATATTTGAAAAATAATTGAAGGATAAAATAATAGTCTTAAAATATTTTAGTTTTATCTTAACGAAAAATTTAATGGCAGGGGATGTAAATGAATGTTTCTAAACTTTAGAGGGGTGTTTTTGTAAGTTTTAAAAACTTTAGGGGGTCCTAATGTATTTTACCCTTGTTTAAAATGTGGAGGTCAGTCGGGCAAGAATGTATAAATGTTGAGGTATCCTTTTCAGATACACAATTTAATTTAATATTAAAAAAGAAAATTTAGAATTTAATTGAATTCTAAGTTTAATGTTAAAATCTTAAAAAACATCTTAATCACAACAAAAGAAGAAGATCGAAGGATCACAAATAAATTAAACAATCAAATTGTCTGTTGCACTTAACCCAATTTCTGTTGAACTTATCCCGGTCCGTCTTGATATTGACAATTAATGAATGTGTTGAATGTTATTACTACATATGTTGAGCTGTAGATGTGGTGTGAGTTACAGACGTTTTAATGGTTCAACTCATGTCATGAATTGGGAACAATGCCATGCTACAAATAGGATCTCCGTTCTGATACAATTATAATTCAGTGTCTTGTATAACAACAATACAACACTGAACAAAATCTACATGAGATAATACCCGTACTTCATGCCCTATTACTATGAACTTTTGAGTAGTAAGTTTCCTTATACATCACAATATTAAAATGTTATATTTAAAATTAATCTTTTGCATGAGTATATGCATTATTGATATGTTAGATCTGTTTGATTACCAAAAATATAATATTTTTAATGATGTTTATTTTTCACTCTAAATTAATCATATTCGATAAATTTATTAAAGTCGATAATTCACTTTTATGGAAGATGTGCTCTTGATGACAAAAATTCTGAAGCTAACACCATTTAAAATAACGGGTGTTGAATTTAGAGTTCGAGTCATGTAAAGCTAGACACCCTAGCACTCTCTATTTTAAATGGTGTTAATGGTGTTAGCTCAAGAGTTTTTGTCATTAAGAGCGCATCCTCAATATAAAAAAAAGTGCATCCTCAATAAAAGCAAGTGTGTGAATGATTAGACTAAAAAATAAACACTATTAAAAATATTATATGAATGGTAAACAAACATATCTAGCATGTTACTAATGTATATACTCATACAAAAAATTAATTTTAAATATAACATTTTTATATTGTGGTGCATAAGAAAACTCACGACCCAAAAGTTCACAACAATGCTTGATCGGGGCATGAAGGAGGGGTATTATCTTAGGTAGATTTTCATAATTGTTTCTTAAATCAATGCTAACGCTACGCTTCGATAAATCATCAAATAAATGTGCAAAAAAACATTTCACCAAATTAAATGTGAGAAGGCATCACATTTTTTGCTACTTGAGTATCCCTTGTACTGCCATTTATGAACGAAAAATTAAGTAGCAAATTAATTGCATGAAACATAATAAATTAAAAATCATAAAAAAAACTATACAAGTTAAAAAGTTATTTTAGTTTTACCTCCAAATGGGAAACTATCTTCGGAAGTAGTTTTTTGTCCTCTATTGACATTATCACATTTATCATTTACATTTATCAATTTTGAATTATTCTTTTTCTCACTTGTTTGTATTGTTCCCTTTTTATACTAATTTACAGTACCCAAGAAGCTTTAGAAGAGACCATCCATTTCTTTGGACTCCGAAGAAACTTATAAATTTATAAGTGGGATGGTAAAGATTTTGAGACATTGATAGTTATGAATGATGTATAAATGCAAATATCACATATATGAAATGGACAATTAAGGTTAAACAAGTTGTTTTTCAATTTCTTAATGATAATTAGACATACAATGAATAAGGGTTTGAGGTGTTGGAAAAACATGAGCATTATCAACTTAATAAAAATAGCGCATCGATGTAAATATCTATTTTTTCTTTTGTTGTTTTAGGGATTGTAATATAGTTTGTAATGTGATGTACAATTGAAGTTACAAAAACTTGAGTTTTTTTTTTGAAGACATTATCCAAGGATTATAATTGATCTCGTGAACGCTGGTAGTGAATTTTTAAAACAATCTACGGCAGCGTGTGATAGCGGGGTTTGTAAAATTTAATTTTTTACAAACACTGAGTTTAAAATTGATTATGTAGGAAATTGTTACAGTGTCGAGACTCACCCTCCTTCAAGGAGAGGTCAGGAGTTCGACTCCCAGCTTTACTAAAAATAAACATTTGTGGAAGACTCCCTTAACGAGGTGGTCGAGACACACCCTCCCTCAAGAGGAAGTGAGGAGTTCGATTCCTAACATTACTAAGGGTCCGTTTGGTTGCGCGTTTGGGCGGATTCCGCTTTTTGAAAAGCTGAAAATCTCCAAATGCGCAATCAAACGGGTCGGATTCCGGCGGAATCAAAAGTTAGATTCCTTTTAATTTCTCTTTCGAAATCCGTATTTTTAAAATTTCAAAAAGAACGATTTTTGGTCGATTTGAATTGAAAAACAACTTTTTCTACCAAACATTAAACTCTTTTCAAATCTTGATTCATAAATTAAAAAAATAATCTTAAAAAAATCAAAATCTAAAATTATATTAAAAATAATTTTATTTTAAAATCTATTTTTCAATTTGTGTTTTCTATTTTTTAACCAAAATAAAATAAGATACGGCTCTCCATGTCCCATCACACGCATCAAACCTTCCCAAAGCAACAATCCTGACACCAGCACATGGAGAAATAAATAATGAGGGGAGGGTCAGACGAAGAGTCAGGATTTAAAAGAAAAAAAGTGAAGTAAAGAAGTGACGAGGCTTTTGTTTTGTGTGGTTGGGTTCTTTGATTGACAGATTATTAAAAAAGCCGTGTATTTGTACATTATTTCAGTTTGGATACAATATATGATTTATTTTTAAATATTTATTTATTTAAATATAAATAAATATAAATAAAGATGAAATGAATCTGTGTTTGGTTATGTTTTGAATTATTCTCGTTAGGAATCGTAAAAATAAATGTTTTATTTTTTGAGTAAAATGTGGATAAAGCAGAGATAAAGATTTATAAAAGGTAAAAAAATAAAGATAGTTGATTTGACATGTGATTTATAAGAGGTGATGACAATTGATTTAACAGTTAACTCACATATTCTTTGAATGAAATAACCTAAAATATCTTTTATTTTAAAGGTTGATTGAAATCCGTATACCAATTTATATCAGCTTATTCTGACACATTTTATTTAAATTTATCCAAACTTTTTAAATAACATTTAAATTTTATTCGGGGTTATTCAGAATTTATCTAACATACAAACGGGAGTAAACGATTAACCACCAAATAGCACACATCAAACTAATGCGACATCTGCACACCATGAAAATGTAAGAATTAAAAAAAAAGTAGAGAAAAATAAATGAAGAACAGGTACGATCAGACCTGAACACAGTAAAGATTACTAACTCATAATTTATGGATTTTTAATTGACACTAATTACAGTGGAATTCTAAAAAATTTCATGGATTTTATTTTTAATCAATTACAGCGCAGAGTATTGCCTTTTCTGCGTTTTGAATTATGTATATGGTTGTTTTATTTAATATTTTATTTATTATTCCCATTTTGTAATTATGATATAGGTAAATAATTGAATTTTCAAGTTTATTTATGATATAGTTAAATTTTTGTTGAAATATAAAAAATATTACACGAAGATGAGGTTATGTTAACCATGATTATATGAAATTTTTTATTTTGTTTATTTATATTCATCAAGAGGTGATGAAAATGTTATATCATGTAGGCATTGGTAACGGGCCGGGTCGGGCCGATCCATGAAAACAGGCTCAAGCCGGACCCAAGTCCAAACCCACGGGTTTTTTTTGACCAGTGAGCCCGGACCGAACTGGCCCGTGAGGAAAAAATCAGGCCTGCGGCCCGCCCGCGGCTCGGGCCTGAACAGGTCTGCCGCATGACATCATTTTCAAAAACGATGAATGTTGTGGACATGCATGATATCATTTTCCTTCCCTTTATCTAGGGCTGCAACTTGAGTCAGGTTGAATCCGATTTTTACATGAGTTGGGTTGATCAAATCGGGTTCGGGTTCGGGTTGGTCAATTCAGGTTGACTCACAAATCTAATTGGGTTCGGGTTAGCCTCACTCCCAACTCGACCCAACCCGAACCCGTAAACTAATGGTTAAAAAAAATCATGACCGTTCATTCTGTAGCTTCTAATATGGATAGTTCAAATTTTAGGTAAATCTAGCTAATCTTATGGGTTGGGTCGGGTTGATTTATTTAATTTACACATCATATTAGAAAATTCGGGTTGGGTCAAGTTGATCCAATTCGGGTTGAAAATCAGGTTGGGGTCGGGTTAGTCCAATTCGGATTGGGTCGGGTTGATTTATTTAATTTCGGATTGGGTTCAGGTTGGTCTAATTCAAGTTGAAAATCGGATTGAGTCGGTTTAAGGTTGAGTAGTTTAGAATTCGGGTTGGGTTCGGGTTTGGGTCAACCTGAACTCAACCCGCCACTACCTTTATCTCTCTCTAACAAAAAAGTTTTTCTTAAAAATACAAAATTCATGTTTATGAATTTTATCAGAATCCCATGTTTTAAAAAAATAAAATAAATAAATTATATATTTAAAAATATTAAATTTATTAAATATTCACGTAAAATTATAAAATGTCAAAATAACATCACATGATATGAAAAGTACACGATATATAACTTTTAGTGGGGCACATGTGGGCGTAATGAATGTGCGCTCAGATTGCTCACTTCACTCCCCCGCTCTTCTTCCCACTTTTTCTGACTTTTCTTTTGTGTTCTGACTTCTGACTCTTCCTCTCATCCTCTCATAAATTTTTTTTATTTTTTTATTTGATGAGTTATTCCCATGTTCGATTAAAAATTATACATAAAAATTATATAATATTATTTTTTTTTCGCTTGGCATATATATAATATTATTTGGTATTACATGTTAATCAATCCAAGCATTACCCACATGTAACGACAAGATTTTTTTTTTTTTTTTTTTGATAAATACGGGTTTAAATCCACGACCTTCCATTTGAGAGGATGCATCTCGATCACTCTGTTGAAAAGGTCTGCTACAACGATGACAAGATGAAATTTTTTTTTATACAAAAAAATAAAAATCGACAAGATTTATCAATTCGTATCCCACCCAAACTGAATCAATAAATTTGCCTACCTGTATTAGGGGTGGCCAAACGGCCCGCGAGCCCGGACCCGGCCCGTAAATTTCCATCATCTGTTGCATTTCCATCATCTACTAACTCCCCCTAAATTGGCAAGACTATTTGACAAAATTATAAGAGAAGGCTTTAAAGATTTCCACCATCTGTTGCATTGTAGGATGTGCATAATCAAAATACGCTTTAAAGTTAAAATTGTTGCATTGTAGGGTTGTTAATATCAATTTAATGTGAAAACTTGGGTGGGTTGGGTTGGGTTGGGTTAAGAGGTTGTCCGAACCCAACCCGCACTCTAAAGTGTTGAACCTGAACTCGAACCCAACCTGACCTTCAACCCGAAGGACCCAACTCGAACCCAACTCGAACTCCAACCAGCGGGTTCGGGTTAATTCGGATTAAACACTCAAAGAGTCCATCTTGGAGAAAAACCTAAAAAATCGTTGATAATAAATAAATAATAAAAAAATAGAAAAAAAATCGTTTTATATTCTGGTATGCATATAGAAAACAAAGATTTTAAAGTGAAACCATTTGAAATTTTTTTAATTAACAGTCACTAGAGAGCCAAATAATCTCTCTGAAAAAAATATTTTTTTTTTCTAAATGTTTCTTTTCCAATCATCCACATCAATGGTCAAAGACCTTGTATCCTATCACCACCATCAACCAACACACTTAACAACAAGAAATTTGGTAAGGCAGGGAATCAGGGAGGAATTCAGAGCTTCAGACCTATGATTGATGTGAATGGGTGCCCAAAAAATTCACCACTTGATGCTTCCGTTTCTTTGTCTTGTCTTCTATCTTCAACCTTTTGTAGGCGGTCATCACCGTCGCTTCCTTTTCTAGGGTTAAAAGACGGCAGCAACGAAAAAAGAAAGAGAAGAAAAATGAAGGGAATTAGGTTATAGGGTTATTAACTTATTGGTTAGAATGAACGGTCCAGATCTAATCGTAGAGAATCAATGACTTACAAGGAATGGTATGTTGTAAATGAAGATCTAATTTGTTATGGTGCTCATACATACACAAATGAAGACCATCAAAAGGATCTTAGGTTCGGGTTGAACCCGAACAACCCGACCCCTCAACCCGAACCCGGCCCGAATTGTGTTCGGGTCGAGTCGGGTTCAGGTCGGGTTGAACCCGAAGGTCAAACATCCTAACCCAAATCTGCCCAAAAGGCGGGTTGGGTCGGATTCAACCAGTTTAAGTTGCACTCCTATTGCATTGGCATGCTTGATAAGATATTACTCGTGGTCATTGAGGGTGTGGGTATTCCCACCACCTGAGTTATTAAACCCACTAATCAATATTATCAAATAACTTGTTTAACCCACTATCCAAGCTCTTTCCACCAACAAACATTTGACACTACCCAAACAAAAAACAAAAAAAAAAAATTATAAAACAATCAACAATCATCTTACCAATTATTGTAAAAACATTTGACAGTCGTCTTGTTAACCTGAGCTTAAAGCATCCCACTACCCAAACAAAAAAAAACCAAAAAAATATTATAAAACAATCAACAATTATCTTACCGATCATTGTTAAAACATTTGACAATCGCCTTGTTAACCCGTGCTTAAAACATTCGATAGTAACCGGTCGAACGTGGGAGTTCTGATTGACTACAGGGTGCGTTTGGTTGTGCGATTGCAAAATTGATTCTGCAGGAATCTGCGATTGCAAAACTAATTCTACCGGAATCTTACTTTTTCAGCTTTTTGAAATTAATTATTAGGAGAATATTATGTATTTATTATCATTATTATGATATTATTAGTTTCCTAGTTTTTCTAGTTTCCTTATCTAGTATTTTAAGTTGTCTTCTATGTATCTATACATAGAGCCTTTTGGCTCCTCTAATACAATAACAAGAATTCATTTTTCTTTTATTTTAACATGGTATCAGAGCCATCTCAAAAACCCTATTTGTTTACGCTGTCATTCTTCCACAAATATTTTATTTTTCTTTTTCCCTGCTCCAATTGAGAAATCTTCAATCGAGGCAGGGGAGGACTCTTGGTATTCATATTTATCTTTGATTGTTTTGTTTGCTTCTCGCACAAACCTTATTCGTTTGCGCCGTCATTCTTCTTCTCTCTCCGCTGTGTAAGCCCATTTGAGCACTTCAAAGCCTCTGCGTCTTCCAGTCGACTGCCATGTGTGCATGCCATGCGAATCTCGGCATGAATCACACGCCCGTCTCTCGCACGGACCAAATCGCACGAACCAAATCTCTTCTTTGGATCTCCTTCTTCTTGAGATCCATCGATCGTCGTCGTCGTCGTTCGCGTCGATCGTTGTATTCGCGCACCGTCGTCTCCGTGCGCCGTTGTTCTCGCGCACCTCGTTATCGTGCGCCGTCGTCCTTGCGCACCGTCGTTTCTGTGCATCGTCGTCCTTGGCGCACCTTCGTTGCCGTGCACCATCGTTATTTTCGCGTATCGTTGTTTCCGTGCGCCATTGTTTTTCACGCACCGTTGTCTCTGTGCGCAGTTGTTTTCGCGCATCGTTGTTTTCGTGCACCATTGTTTTCGCGCACCGTTGTATTCGTGCGCTGCTATTTCTCTGTTGGGGCTCGTTTGCATCTCCCCGCCATCGTCTCATTTTTATGCAAACTCTAATGGTTCTACACCTCAGAGTTTGGGGGAGGGTGTTAAAGAACTCCTTCCACGTCTTGTTACGCGCATCTCTCGTTACGCGCCGTCCGCACGCTGTCTCCGCTGTCTGTCTGCGCTACACGCACCATCCGAGTGATTCCGACTGGCTCGAAGAGCGGGAGCGACTCCGACTGACTCAACGAGTGGGAGCGACTCCGACTGACTCAACGAACGGGAGCGCCTCTGATTGACTCAAAGAGCGGGAGCAAAGAGATGCGCACGTCCATGCCAATCGCCGCCGGCCGCCCGTCGTTGTCACCAGCTTCCACCACCTTCTCATTTTCGTGTAAACTCCAAGGGTTCTACCCTTCAGAGTTTGAGAGAGGGTGTTAAAGAATAATTATTAGGAGAATATTATGTATTTATTATCATTATTGTGATATTATTAGTTTCCTAGTTTTCCTAGTTTCATTTTCTAGTATTTTAAGTTTGCCTCTATGTATCTATAAATAGAGCCTTTTGGTTCCTTTAATACAATAACAAGAATTCCTTTTTCTTTTATTCTAACACTACCAGAATCTCACTTTCTCAGCCTTTTGAAATCACAGTTTTTGGACACTATTTGCATGCAATCACTGGATTTAAAACTGCGATTGCAAAACTGTTTGGTTGCACGATTGTAAACGTAGCTTCCTGCAATCGCAAACTCTGCGCAATCGCGCAACCAAACGCACCCTTAGTCGATCTTGTTTAAATTTAGTCTGTTCGATAGTCCACACGGATTTTAAAAATGCATGAAATTTTTTGTAATAATCAAACCCTTGTGATTCCTAATGCAAGCATTTTTAAAGGGAAAACACTTGGTTCTAATTTTCTATTTCTTTATGATATATAAGATTTCTGGACCTTAATAAAGTCCAACCATACATTTTATCTAATTATAACACTCATCCCTACATGCAACAACAAACAGGTCCTTTCAACAGCTTCCATTTGCGCTGCCCTTTCATGTACCCCATTTTCTTGCAGTCCCTGTTGCAGAACAAGTGCTTTGCCCAGCTTCCAATACAGGTGAGGGATGGCGGCGGTGGTGGTGGTTCTACCCCGACCGGTGGAGGTTCTTCGCCCTTCGATGGTGGATCATCGTAATCGGACGATGGTGGTGGGTTTTTGAGCTTGTTTTCATTGACCATGCTCTCTTCTTCAGCTGTGAATAATGTTGTGTCTTGATTCACTTCTTCATATGCATGGCCTGTGGAAACTGATTCATTAGTGTGTACTCCATAGAAAAATGTATACACATTCAAAATTTGATGAACCTGATGTTCTGTTCTACTTTCAATTTGATTTTTATATGCCTAATTTAGGATGGGAGGAAAAAAACAAAAAATTAATTTAATTGAATATAAAGGTTCCTAGATGAACTAATAAATAAGGCCACATGTACCTTCACACAAAAAATGTAAAGTTCCCAAAAGAAAAAAAAAAGAAAAAAAAGAAAAAAAGAGCGTTGATATGCTCAATTTGTTTTATAATCCCGTTTATAGCCCAAAAGCGATCTCCGTCATAATAAATGAAATTTATTTTTCATTTAAAAAAAATACATTAAGGTAATTTAGTGTATATTTCATTTTTTTTATAACAATATGTATTTTAATTGATGAATACAATTTTTTTAAAAAAGACAAAACCAATGAAGACTGCAAGCGGAACTGCATGTAGGATTGAACATATCATTTTCCAAAAAATTAACAGAAGGTATGGATACTTACTATGAGCTAGGCAGAGAACACCAACAAACACCAGACCTACAACAAAGAGCTTCCCCATGCTAAATCCCTCACAACAATTCTGATTAATGATTATGTATGCCATCTCATATGGGAAAGGCTTCTTTTTATAGCAGAAAAACAGTCAATCCACTTTGGCATGAAGTCATAGGATCTTGTGCAAAATATCTGTATTTGGCATATGAGATTTCCCATTTGATTGACTTTATTGTATTGCATGATTGCTGTTAATTTTTGAATGAAAGATACAATGCAAGAATGGGTCATTGTAAAAACCAGCTTTTGGATTATTGATACTGATGACTTTCAGAGTATCTGGCATTCCAGATACAGGTAAGATTACATGATTACTTATTTTTTAACCAATCAAGATATTGGTAAACTCAAATTTTAAACACTAAATTTTGAATAGATGGTCTTATAGATTAAATATTAAACCTTATCTGAATTTTAAAATTTAAATCTATATTAATTTTAATTTTTTAAGCCCATGTTAATTTTAACTTTTGAATCCTAATGTTACATTTTAATTTTTCATATTAATATTATTCATAGATTTGATAGATAAATCCAATGTACACTCCTCTCCACTTTGTTATCGATAAATTAAATCTTTTATAAAGCTATCCATAAATTTAAATAAGAAAATAAAATTGAAAAACAAAAAAAAAGATTTAAAATTTAATATTAAAATTTAAAATTAAGAAAAAAAAATCAATATTTAAAATTCGGATAAGATTTAAAAAAACTTTAAAACCATAAAATAGTCAAAATTTAATTTAAAATTTATGATTGGAGTTCAAGAACATATTGATTGTCAAAATATATGACAATATTTTTTTTAAAAAAATTCACATCTAGTAGAAGGCAGTAAAAGAAATATTCAGGTCAACTTTGAGGTGATGGCTCAAATATGATCAAATTGGCATAATTTTACAATTAAAACTGGACCAGGCCGGTTTTAAAATTAAAAAATGAGGCCTACTTAAAAAAATTAGATCGCTGATACGTTTTGCAGCTCTGATTGTAGCCCAAAACATTATGATAATGCAATATATATTACACTATTATATGTATTATATGAGGTTATATTATAATGTATGTCGTAAATTTTTTTTCTTTTCATTTTTTCATAGTAAATAAAATACACAATTGTATATTAGACAATAAGTATTTTGATGAGATAATGTATAATTTAAAAAAAGAAAAGAAAACCAGTGCATAATGTGATTGAGGCTGCACAAGGAGCTCTATGGATCATTTTATTAAAAAATATTAAAAAATATCCTCTTCTTCTTGGGAGTGGCAATGCAATTTTATTTATGTATTATTTTATGTTTATTTTTTTGTTCATTCAGTCATCCATCCATCGATTTGTGAAACAGATAATCCCTGGTAGGGTGAGGATGCATTTCTGTTTTTAGAGCTGGGTTCCACTGATCCAGTTAGTGATTGGTTGTAACCACAACTCTTGTGATTATTGCGAAGTCCTTACTCATTGTCTATTTTTGTAACCATTTCTTATAGCAGTACAAATTTGGAATAATTACACACATAAAAATATAAGTATGTACATGTATTTTCAATACTATTGATATAATATATTTAGCCCCTATTTGGGTAACAGGTTAAGTCCGGATAAGAGTGAAATAAGGGTGATATAAGGATGGATAGGGAAAATGACTGTTTGTTTGCAGACCGTCCGGGGGTCTCCAAGGGATCTCGTTGTGGTTGTAGCTGATGGTGGTGGAGACGATAATTCAAATTGATTGAGGTGTAATGCATTTTTTTGTAGGCGAGTTGCTATTTTTTTTACAAGTGAATTTAATAATGCATAATGCATACAGACAAATTGTTAATCTGAGGAATATACCTCGTTATTTGAAGTACATGCTCTTTCAAAAAGCGCATGTACTAATTTTTGTATATCCGTGCTTCCAGAATGCATGAATAACCCATATTTAGGCATCGTCTTTGTCTTTGGTACATCTTGAAAAAAGATTCAGAAATGCTCTGCAAGGTGATGTTTTACGTTATGCACTTGGCTATTTATAATAATGTGAATAGGTATTTAACTAGTTTTTAATGGCACATGCAATGTTTAATTAAGTATATACCTTGCTAGGTTCATACTTTAAGTAGTTCATTTATTCTCAAAGGTTGAATTTGGCTATTTTAATGGCGTTCACATTCCTTAATCGCGTTACCTATCTAATCCATACTAATGTAACTATCTGGACATATACGTAAGGTAACAACGTATATTCCTCACCCTCCAAAGCATATAACATAATCACCAAACTCAACACACAATTTTTGTGTCAATCACAGAAGATATATTTTACAACAAAATAATCACACCACACAACCAAAAATCATAATTAAAGTTCTTTACCAAACAATATCAATTTATATGATAATCAAAACATGACAGAATATACATAAGTCAAAACAGTACCATTTACTTGTTCAAACTTTACAAAATTCATTATCCATAAATCCAGCGGTAATCATAGCACGCATATAAGTCATATCATCATTGGTGTTAAAATAACAACGAATATCAAACATTCTTCAAGTAATCCAATGGTAGACGAGGATATTACAATCTTGTCCACCGGACTGCTGCGGAGCAGGGACATCAAGAATGAGGGGCCACCTCGCAACTTCCTTTAGCACAATCTTCTGCAATAACTTGACAGTCCTCTATAACTTGGTATTACTAAGCTAGTTTAAACGAGTATAAGATAGTATAACAATTCTAAATAACCCCTATGATAAACTATATTCACTTTATCTTTTCCCATGAGCCTACATGTCAAATCAATTTTTTCACACTTTATTTATATTTTATTTTTTATCAACCAAACAACTCATCTTTTATTTTTACGTTTTCCAATGAGAATAAAAAAAACACAACCAAACATAAAATCTCTTATTCATGTAGATTTGTTATTTATACTGATATAGTTATTTATCTAGAATAACTCAATTCCGTTATCTAAACAGAGACTTAGACAATATATTTAATTATTTGGTACTTCAACCATACTTGTATCATAAGATATATGAAAATATAAGTACTGAACAGAACAGGGTGAATAATGTGTGGTACCACAATCTTGTGGCTATGGTGCATGAAATTTTCCTTATTGATTAAGTTTATAAATAATTTTATGTTTGTTTTGTTTCAAATGAAATTCAATTGGACACTTTAAATCTTCGGCTCATTTTCTTGTCGAATGCTTAATTAAGTGATAAGTTAAATTTGATTTCATAATTTTATTGAGACAATGTGTTGTGAGATTATCGTGTCCACTTTCCACCTCTACTGGGCTATCCAATTGAATAGTCCATACCACATGAAAGAAAACAAAGGAAAAAATGGCCAAAAGGTGTCCCACTGGGTTCATCATGCACATTGTCTCTCCCTGGTGAGGTTCTTCTCTGATCATCTGTTTTGGTTCTTCAGATGCATGGCCTACAAGGATTGATTGATTAATCAATGTCCATGTTTTCTTTGAAGTTGTTGCTAAAAATAATGCAGTCCAATGTAGCTGGTCAGGCATTTTGAATTGCTGATCAGTGATATTTTGATTTGCTATTAATTCTTGGATAGCTAATAAAAAAAAGAAGAATGAAAAGAGCAAAATGGAATCAATACTGACATACCATCCGATTGAAAGAGGATCACAAGCAAAACCAGAGCTGAAAGGATACGTTTCGCCATAGATTCGAACACGAGATTTGAGTTCTATGCTATATTTATTGTTAATACAGGGCATTTGTTAGCAAAAGATATCATCCTATAATTCTCTGTTTTGTAGCAAATAAGATGTCAATTCGATTAAGAAATCTCTGTTTTTAGTATATAGGATTTTGGTTATCTTTGGGAATGAAGTTTTGAACCAGATGTCATGTTGGAGAGAGAATGAAAGATTGTTTCCTATCAAGATTGAGATGGTACAGCGGTTTAGGACTTATCTGTATTAAAGGTAGGTCTTGAGTTCGAGTATTAACGTTGTGTTGTATCTC
The DNA here is from genome assembly GCA_030737845.1 of Acorus calamus. Taxonomy (NCBI): domain Eukaryota; kingdom Viridiplantae; phylum Streptophyta; class Magnoliopsida; order Acorales; family Acoraceae; genus Acorus; species Acorus calamus. The sequence continues at coordinate 3,584,378 of CM060864.1, read as the reverse complement.
TTGTTTGTTAAACGAAATTTAAAAGAATTTTATGTGAGACCAAGAACAAACATGTGAATGTAGTTTTTTCAGCTAGATCATAATGTTAGCCACCCCCTCCTATATAAAAAAAGAAAAAAAAAAGATTGGGATGGTAGCATGAATGACAAGTTACAACTATTAAAGATGACTTTGATACACCCAACCCCAAAACATCCGAAATACTCTTATTTGGAGGTTAAAGGCACTTTAAAGATACAGAAAAAAAAAATCATGAAAGTGCATATGATTACATCATACACCATAATGTGTGACATGACAATTGCATTGACTATTCAAGTCATGCTGTCAAAGGATCTTGTGAGAAAAAAATGAGCTAAAACCAGAAGGATCATATCACATAGCAATATTTTTTTTTCGCTTGGTATAACATAGCAATATTAAAGGCAACAATTATATATAGTCTGGATACACCTGAACCAATTAGACAACTTAATAACCAGTCATGTAAGATCAAGAATTTTTAATAAATTGCATTTTTCCTTTCATAAAGTTCAAATAGACCATATATATCAGCAAATTTATGAAGTATAGAATAGAAAACGATTTATACATAAAACCATTTTTTCTTATGTGGTTGTTGATTAAAATTTCAAACAAAGAGGGGAAGACTTCCATTCAACACTCATAAAACAGATAACCAACACCAAATCAGATATGCAGAAGGTCATTTTTTTTGGAAGAAAATCAAACAAATATTAGTACAAACAGAGACAAGGCTTGGTAGGGGTGGCTGGGGCAGGGAAAAGTTCAACTTTTTTGCAAGGGAAAAAAGCACACTATAGTAAACTAAATTACCTATGGTGGAAAACTGAATTTCTCTAAATATTAGTGCCTCATGTTTTTAATTGCCTCATAATTTCCTTGAACACAATCCTCATGCATGATCATCAATTGCTCAGCAACCTGTTCAAAGTGGACACAAGTAGAACATGAGATTCAAATTACCATTGTCATTGTAATTGTTACATTGTGTTAAATGTACTACATGAGAGGAAATATAGTATGGATGATGAGAACAATCATTAAGAAAAAAATGCCAATCCTCTATATCTTTGATAGACCATTATGAAAACTAGCTTATTGACTTCTGCCATCCCACCATAGAAGGGAGAGGATAACAAACAGCTGCAGAAGTATTGAATATCGGCTATAATAAAGGTGAATTAAAGTAAGTGATTGGATTAAATCCCAAAGGCCACATTTGGATACTAACATTGGATTAGTATTCTTGGATGGACACCAAAATAGTTTATGATTGATTGTATTTTTTTATACCATCATAGTTATTTTTTTTCTTTAGTTATATATTGATGTATATTCCAACCCCCACTTTGAATTACTACCAGAGCTTATATTGACATATCCAAGCACGTACATCAAAAATTTATCCACACAATTCTTTTTATAGCTATCGGGGCTTATCGATTCCTTGTGTCACGAGGGAAAAATAATAATAGAACTTGTAGAGGAAGATAAATGAGGAAGAAAATTGCATTGACATAATGTAAAAATCATATAAACAATTAATAGACAATTCAAATGAGGGCAGTCATAATACTACTACTCCCAGTAGGTGTCATCTCATATTTTAAAAGGTGACATGGAGATTTCCTTGGATACTATTACCCTGCCTAACGAAACACCATTTTGTTTGGCTTTTGAAGGTCCATTTTTATTTCTAAAAAAATCAAACTTAGGCTAGATATTTCGTGTTCATTATGGTAGGTGATTCGAATCCATGAATTCTTAGTTGCCAATTCTCTTATTAGTCACTGAGTTACCTGTCCAACCCTGGGATAAATATTTCTTGTTAGTAAAATATCACAAGCATTCATTTTGAATTGCTCACAATGTAGTAAAATATCTCTTATTAACCATTTGTCATGCTATGTAAAGAACAAGAATATAATTGAAAAAGTAGCATATTTAATTAGAAAATGAGCTTTGATAAACTGAGTCATCAAAATTGCTCTAAAAATCACCTCCGAGCCATATGTATTTATTTAGAGGTCATGTATACTTATACAGTACACAAGAAAATTCGATATCAATGAATACGACCTCAAACAAAAGTTCTAGGGCAATTTTGGAGCTAGATGTATCATTTTTCTTTAGACAATATAGGAAAGTATTACATTTAGCCTTGAAAATTGATCAACTTTTAGCCTGGCATTTTTTATTTGATGTCATATGCATTTATATGAGAATTCATTCTTTGATGTATAAATGCATGTGACCTCCAAATAAATGCATATGATTTGGAAGCTAAATGTTGGATGGTTTTTGGGACTGAGAAAGCTCGACAATGTATAATGAAAGAATTGGGGATAAAGAAAATATGTTAATTGACCTCTCCAATGCTGTCATCCTCAATTTCTGTTCTAAAAGAAAGCACCATGTAATCATTCAGTGTTTCCTCCAGCTCGTCGATGTAATGAGGAGCTGCAAAACCATACAATAATGTTAATGAAAATTAAATACCATCCAAATCAATTACAGGATTTAACACATAAAACATAAGTTGATTTTCATGTGATAATGCATTACTGCAAGTCTGCTAAAACACAAAACCTGAAAATAGATGTTATCACCTAACATATCAAATCTTAGAACATTCTATGCATCAATGCAGTCCACAAGAAATGAAGTCGTTCCCATTAATTCAACAAAAAAGAGAAAAACCATTTCACCAACAAATTAAAAATAAATAAAAAACTGCATAAACTTACACAATTTTCAGATGTAAAACGGAGTTACAAGTCAATGAGAGAACTTAAACACATTTTCCCAATTTCAAAATTCGTACAAATTAGAAAAATCACACAATAAAAATAAATAAGCACGAAAAAAAGGATTTTAAACAAACAAAATTTTCTAAATAAAAGATGACCAAAAATACTTCAATCATCATTTACATTTTCATCTAGCTTCGACCTACTTTAGAGTCATAGATATGCTCTCTATAGGTATCGACTTCGAATCAGTGACACCTGGCCCATTAGGGGTGATGAGTCAGGTTAGCCAAGAAGTGTGGGTGAGGATGAATGTGAGATGTTTAATTCTATATCTTTTATTGAGAGGAGATAGTCTGTATTTATATGTAAGCAAAGTTTTTACATACCAAGATTTCTCCTTTACGATGCATTAATTCCCTTGTATGTTATAGGCATTTACTTTGGTGTTTTGAATAAAATCAAATCTCTTGCCTATCATTAAATAAAAAGAAGACAATAAAATATAATTGGTCCATATAAACAGTTAGAAAGTCATATGCATTTATACAGTACGAGAAAAAAACCCCATGCATATAAACGCATATGACATAAAAATAAATGCATAGGACAATTTTTATGGCTGTGTGTATCATTTTTCTATAAACAAGACTTTCAATACACCCAAACCTTGCTTTGGGTATACAACTATACAGTACAAAAGAAGATCTCATATAAATGCATATGACTTTTTCTATAAACAAGGGCTTCAATACAACCAACCCCAAAAACTGTTCTAAAAACCATTTCTGACTCATACATAATCATTTAAAGGTCCTATGCATTTATACAGTACAGAAAAAAAAAATCACACAAAATGTACATGACTCAAACAAAAGGCCCATGACGATTTTTTGAGGGCCGAATGTTTTATTTATGAATAATGTTACGTCCAACCCCATTTACAACATTAATTTCAGTCTACATGTGTTTTAATTAAAAAAAAAGTATACCTCATCTAACGAAGTATAAGCTTTCATAAAAAAATGAAGCATATACTCCAATGAATTATATGGATACATTTATAGAAAATGTAAAAAATTCTTTCGAAGCATATACCTAGTTAACGTGAGCATATATGTCGTTAATTTTTTTATCGACGCATATAGGGTTGAAATTGAGGCTGAAAACGGATCTAGGCGTAAAGGCGCCCTTTATTTATCCATAAACAACAAAGAAAAAGAACCAATTTGTATGTGTGTGTGTGTATAGAGAGAGATGGATGGTTTTGGGTGGACCATTGGACTGGCCAAACCAGGAGACGAGGGAGGAGGCGAGCTGGTCGGCCTTCTGGTGGGAGTCGTGTCCGCCCCACTTGTTCTCCACCGCCATCTGGAGCGCCGTCCACCGCGACAGAACCAGCGACGTCCCCTCCTCGAACGCCGCCATCGCCTCCGCCGACAGCGCCGCTGACGGTGGCCGGAGAGGAAGAGATCTGCCGGCGTCCATGGCGACGGTGGCCGGACAGAGAGATGAACGACGTGAAGCGAATTTGAGCCTTTCTTTTCATTTTGTTTATATATATTGGAGATGGCGCGAAACGGACGGGCGTTGGATTTATTTTTGGTGGGAAGGTTTTTTTTTGCATATATGCCCTCCGGTTTGGGTTTTTTTAACACGCCCTTATAAAAGTATGTAATTATAAAAAATACATCTGATTAGGTTGTGCGTTGATACCCTATGTTTTAATGTCCGTCTACTGCCGTTCGAGTATCTGAAGAAGCAAAATATATTAGGATAATGTTACGTGCAGTCCTGTTTTTAGTTCCAATTTTAGTATACACATGTTTTGAATTTTTAAAAAATGGTATACCTCATCTAATGGGATACTCAAACGAATTGTATGTATACATTTATAAAAAAAATTAAAATTGCTATCGGGACATGTATCTCGTTAATATGAGTATATGTTTTATTAATTTTCTATCGACTGATATAAGACTAAAAAAAAAATTGAGTAGCACTCATGAATTTATAGGGGTCGTTAGCCGATGTGTTTTATCAAAAGATTGGGTGTTCTCTAAGGTCTGTTTGGATCAGCGGTGGAGTGGATTCTATGACAGAGTAACGCCACCGTGAATCAAACAAAAAAAATTCACGTTTGCATTTGAAACTGAAAACCTATGAGGATAAAGAGAAAAATTCACATTTGAGATGCTTGAAAAACAACTATTTATAATGCCATCCGCTTCATCCAACATGGAGATTTGAAGACGTGGTCCCAAACATACCCTTAGTTTTAATTTATATCTAATCGGTGATCATAATAGATATCTATTATACTAGTTGTTGTGTATGTGCAGATGCACATAGACAAAGTTTAACATATGTTTTGATTAATATTCATGTCAAATAATTTGGTTATAGTAACATCTTTATAATAATAACTTCAAAAGTAAGAAATTTAATGTATATAGTTTATCAATGAAAATAATAGTGTCAAACATGAAAAAACAATCATATATTTATAGTAGACAATGTCTCATATGCGCTTTTCCAAACAAAAATAAATATAAGTTAATAAGTTACTAATATAATTTAAGTTGGTACCGAATTATATTATGAATATCATTTCATTTTATAAGCATCCCCTTATCATGATAATATTATGATATCCAATTTTAATTATAAGTTAATAAATATGTTATATGATGAAATGTATGTATTAGAATAAATATATGAATGATATTAAAATGATGTAAATGGATTTTCATAATGCAAATGGATTTTCATGAGATTGAATAAAAATCTAGGGGTAAAATTATAAAATGATTGTGATTAAAGTGGTGTGTACGGATTGTAATGGGATTAAATCGATTGATCAATGTCTTATTAAATATAAAAAATGATATAAATAATTTTTTTTAAAAAACTAATCATATATAATATACTCTATTTAGAATATAAGATAACTCACCGTTGAAGACAAAAAATATAAGAATGCACAAACCAACAAAATAAAATTCTTTCCATTTTATATGTAGGGATGAACCGCAATAATAATATGAAGATGAAATGATATTTATTCTATCGAAATTGATTAATTAATTTGGGGAAGATTTTTATTCCAATTCAATTGATGTTTTCGTGGAGGAATGGTTTTTCTTGGAGAGAATGAGATATTTTATTCAACTATTTTGGAGTTTTGTAGCTGAGGATTGAAGAGTATATATTTATTTTTTTATAAAGACTTATATTTTTTTATGACTCTTGAATGTATATGAATAATAAAGTTGGGTCCCAATAGTTTACATTTTGAATTTTGAATGTTTTAATAAATATTGTATTGGATTATTAATTTGTGGCATAATTATGATGATTTTTTAACATTTTATTTGACATATATAACATACAATCACAAATTTGAAAATATATAATCAAGATAATGTTAATATTTGAGTTTACTTTATTTTCTTGTGTATTTGCAGCTGAGATTGATATCATATTCGATTATTTTTTATGTATGAGTATTATATATATATACATATTGGGTTGATCATATAAACCATTGATTCTTTGGGTCATTAATATGATGAAGAAATCCAAGTGAAGGCATTAATAGAGTGGAAATTCAAGTGAATTGAGTAAATGCTAATCAAATCTGTGTGATTTAAATAAACGCTAATCGGTGTGAATTGAATAGAGTGAACAAATGCTAATCATTGATTGCTTGGAGAGTTGAATAATATTGTTTTTGTTTTAACAATGTAAACATGACATATTAAAATAAATGTTTTAACAAAGATTACATTGAATTATTATTTTTTAGACTATTAATCATTAAAATTGGATTTGTTGACAATCTATCGTACATATATAATCATAACATTTTTTAGGGTGTGCCTTTTTTTTGGAATTCTATAATGAAGGTTACGTTAATATTTGATATTTTTTTAATTGTATCATGTGTTTCCATATGTCATTAAAAGTGCGTTTGGATGTGAGGTTGAAACACTGAGATTCTTAAAATCTTATGTTTCAAACTTAGCTTTTGAAAAACTATGTTTTATTAGATTTTCAACCGCAAGATTTTTTGGCCTAAAAAAGAATATTGTGGTTTGAAAAGTAAAACGTTGAAAATGTGTTTGGATTTGAGTTTGAAAATTTTTAGCTTTTCGAACGCAGAATCTACCTAAACTCAAATCCAAACGGACCCTAAATTTATTGTTGAGTTTACACAAAACTAAAATACGAATTTGTCCATTTTTATAGCAATAATTTTTTTTGTTGCAGTATTTTATATATATATTTTTTATTGGATTGAATAGAGTGGGGAAATCCAAATGAATAGAGTAAATGCTAATCAAATATGTATGAATTTAATAAATACTAACATGTGTGAATTGAATAGAATAAAAAACGCCAATCATTAATTGTTTGGGGAGTTTAATAATACTATTTTTTAAAAGGGTTTTTTGCATATATACCCCTGTTAGGATCCTAGTTTGCATAAATACCCCTCTCAAATTCCCGATTGCAAAAATACCCCTACTAAACTAATAATCAGTGCATCGGTACCCTTGTGGTTTGTCTCCGTGAGGTCTGATTAAAAATTTTCCGTTTTGCTCCGTTAAATATAGGAAAAAGTCTAAAATACCCTCCATTTTGGGTTTTATTGGCTGCATCAGATAAGGGTAGTAATAGTTGGGGGTAGATAGGTAATATCCACATGTGTGGTTAAAGAATTAATCATAGTTGAATCTGATTTGTTAACGGTGAGTAACGGAGGGGTACGAGAACACTACTTATTAGTTTATGAGAGGTATTTTTGCAATCAGGATCCTAACAGGGGTATTTCTATAAATGGGGATTCTAACATGGGTATATATGCAAAAAACCCTTTTTAAAAACATTCAAAATTTAAATATGATGTTTTAAAATAATCGTTTTAATAAATATTGTATTGAATCATTATTTTTTGGAACACTAATCATTAAAATTGGATTTGTAGACAATTTATTTTACATGTATAATCGTAACATACTTTGGAAATCTATAATGAAAATTACGTTAATATTTAATACTTTTTTTAATTGTATCATGTCTTTGCATATGAAATGGAAATTTACTTTTGTGCGAATTATATTTTTGAATATATTTTTATTTTATAAGGATCCTCTTGTCTTAATAATATTATGGTAATCAAATTGAACTATAAGTTAATAAATATGTTACATGATGAAATGTATGTATTAAGATAAACTATGAATGAAATTAAAATGTTGTAAATGGATTTTCATGGGATTGAATAGAAATGTAGAAGTGTCCTAATAATATTATGATAACCAATGTTAATTATAAGTTAATAAATATGTTACATGATGAAATGCATCCATTATAATATACTATAAATGAGATTAAAATAATGTAAATATATTTTCATGTAATTGAATAAAAATGTAGGGGTAAGATGAAAAAATGGTTGTGATTAAAGTGGTGTGAGTGGACTATAATGGGATAGAATGAATTGATAGGGCAAAAAGGTCAAATGACAGGTCAAATTTAATAAATATTTAAAAATGAAATCAAACTTGTTTATATAGCTTCGCATGAATCAATTGAAATACTATTGTTATATTAAACATTTCATCGTCAATCTGCGAAAATTATGTTATTTCATATTCATGTTTGTTTGTTTGAAAGAATTATTTTTTATTGGTGTTTGTGATTGTAGATGTGGTAACAGAGTTTATCGAGGGCATGATAGAAACATATTCAGGTTTGCAATACCTGGAGGGGTTTCCTAGGGTAAAATATGAAAATATGAAATTTAAATAGACCGTCACATAACTGACAAATATATCCTAAAATCCCTAATATCTAGGAAATTATTTTTTTTTGGTGATTTTTATATATGAATAACTTCAAAGTTTCTATGTACCATCCAAATGGAAAAATACAATAAATAAAGTTGTATAAATTCCTAAAAACCACAGACTTTACTTCAAATCACAGAGTGGATCTCAACCGAAAAAAATCAGATGTTTTATCAGTAACCCATCATCCGAACATTTAGTCGAGGAGGTAAGCTACGTGCTATATTTGGTATAATAGGCAGGGTAAACAAATCTTAAAAAGAATTAAAAAAAAAACACACACACACACACAAAAATATAAAAATTTAAAAAACCCATAAAAAAACCTAAAATCGATTATTGTTTATGATCAAGAGATTTTACTTTGATGATATTTTTTCAAAATTGAATCCGAAACTGAAAATTAAATAAAGTTTAATTAAAAGAAAAAACAATCTGTAAGCCCACACTTCATTGATAATTAGATATAGACTATTCTCACGGGAAAAAAAAGGTTTCATCATATCTTTAAAAATCGTAATAAAAAAAAATTGTACTCTATTATAATGATGAAAATATCATAATGAAATTATATTACAAAAGATATATGAATAAATATCAGATCCGCTACTTCCAATCAGAATAAAGAATCAAAGATCAATCTGTTAAAGGCAAAACACATTTCTTATTTGAGGATCTTTCTTCTAACAGTAGATACATGCCAAATTTTTTAAAATGAAAAAAAGAAAAAATAACATATTTATTTTATTTGCAACATAAAACTCCAAAATAAGCATCATATCTACAAAAGATTAACTTACATTTTTAAGGTAAAAAAAATTTTTGAGAGAGAAGAAAAGAGAGAGAGTTGATAAATCCATTTATCCAAAGGAATGAAGATGGCAATGAATGGGTATTCAATGTTGCATAAATAAATTTAGGGGGTTGTGGAAAAGCATCGGCCATTGTCTCTAGAAGAAGATGAAGGGATTGAATGGAGATGGGATGAATGATGAGGAGATTGAACGGAGGGTGGATGAATGAGGTGGCTGTTTCATAGGTGGAGGTTGAAGGGTGTATTGAATATTCATAACATAATTTGAAAATCTATAATATAGAGATTACATTAATATTTGATACCTTTTTTTAATGTATCATGTCTTTGCATATGAAATGAGAATTGTTTTTTTGAGAATTATATTTTGAATATATTTTCATTTTATAAGGATCTTCTTATCCTAATAATATTATGATATTCAAATATGATTATAAAATAATAAACATATTAATATAATTTTAGTCAGCTTATTAATGTAATTTAATCATAATTAATGTAAAAAAAAATTTCATGGATAAGTCGGCATATGAATGTAATTTTTTCATAAATGATGTAAATTATTAATATTATTTTATGATATATCTATAGTAGTCATCATATAAGTATGATGAAATGTGAAACTTAAAATTTAATATGTCATGCATGATATGATGAAAATATGAATAAATTATTGATGAAATTACAATGATATGAATGGATTTTCATTGGATCAAATTTATTGTTGAGTTCACACAAAGCTTAAATATGAATTTGTCCATTTTTATAGCAATAATTTTTTTTAGCAGTATTTTATACGTTTTTTTTATTGGATTGCATTTTTAATTACTATGAATTATATATTTTTTGTTGGGTAGATCTTATGGACTATTGATTATTTAGGACATTAATAGAGTAGAGAAATCCAAGTAAATAGAGTAAATGCTAATCAAATATGTGTGAATTAAATAAATGCTAATAGATGTGAATTACATTAATATTTTATACCTTTTTTTAATGTATTATATTTTTGTATATGAAACGGGAATATTTTTTTTTTTGCGAATTATATTTTTAATGTATAATATATCATGTCTTATCCTAATAATATTATGATAATCAAATTTAACTATAAGTTAATCAATATGTTTCATGATAAAATGTATGTATTATAATAAACTGTGAATGAAATTAAAATGTTGTAAATGGATTTTCATGGGATTGAGTAGAAATGTAAGAGTATACTAATAATATTATGATAACCAATTTTAATTATAAGTTAATGAATATGTTACATAATTTAATGTATGTATTATAAAATACTATAAATGAGATTAAAATGATGTAAATGGATTTTCTTGGAATTGAATAGAAATGTAAGGGTAAAATGAAAAAATGGTTGTCATTAAAGTGGTGTGATTGAGCTGTAATGGGATTGAATGAATTAACATGGGCAAATAGGTCAAATAGCAGATTTTTGGTTTAAGAGACTTTTATATAGTAATATAGATATAAGTTAATCAATATGTTTCATGATAAAATGTATGTATTATAATAAACTGTGAATGAAATTAAAATGTTGTAAATGGATTTTCATGGGATTGAGTAGAAATGTAAGAGTATACTAATAATATTATGATAACCAATTTTAATTATAAGTTAATGAATGTGTTACATAATTAAATGTATGTATTATAAAATACTATAAATGAGATTAAAATGATGTAAATGAATTTTCTTGGAATTGAATAGAAATGTAAGGGTAAAATGAAAAAATGGTTGTCATTAAAGTGGTGTGATTGGGCTGTAATGGGATTGAATGAATTAACATGGGCAAATAGGTCAAATGGCAGATTTTTGGTTTAAGAGACTTTTATATAGTAATATAGATTATTGACTCTTAGGTGAGTAAGCAACGGCCCGGCCCAATTCGGCCCAGGTGAAAACTGGGCCTAGGCCCAGCCTTGAGCTCAAGAACGTGGGCTTGTCTGGCCAGCGGACCCAAACAGGGTTGGTCTGGAGCATGAACATGATAACTAAACAATATAACATTGAAACAATTTCTTTTATACTGAACTGAACAATATAATTGGTGGAACAAATTAATAATAATATAATGATTTGAACCATTCACAAACGAAACATGAATGGAACGTAACAATCTATATATGAATTAAAGTATACAAGCTAAGGTGATATGGGAATGATATTTTTTTTATCGTTAAATTGAACAAAACGACTTTTATGTTAGAGTTAAAATAGACGTTTCACTGGACCCCCCCCCCCCCCCCCCCCACACACACACACACACACACACACACCAACAACAAAAAAAAAAGTTCATGTAAACTTTCAATCAAAATGAGCAATTAATAAATTAAATTGAACAACCAATTAATTGAAGTGAATCATTGATGACTTGTATATTTCAATGGATTTTTAAATCCTGAATTATTCAATCAGGATATTAATTCGTTGAAAAAAAAATCAAGGGTTATTTGTTTGAGACATTAATTCGTAGACAAAAAATTAAGCGTTATTCGATTGAAGAACCTATGTGGATAAAATGTAATGTATTATTCGATATCAATAAGGATTTGTGAAATTTTTTATAAGTTAGAGGCTTTTGTGGACTTAAAAAGAAACATGTAGTGAAAAAAGTTCCATAAAATAAATATTAGATTGGTCCATAAATTAAATATAATATAAAGGAAAACTGGTTTCAAAGATCCATAAAATAAATATTAGATTGGACCATAAAGATATTTAATATCTTAGATCTTCTTTAATTTCGATTTAGTTCTTCCAATAACATTATAAATTGGTGCCACTCTCATGATCAACCAAGTACCAATCATATAGTGGTTTTTTTTTGCCCATCTGAATCAGAGAGCAAATCAATTGCAATGACCGCATTCATGAGAAAAAGCTTTGCTGCTTTTGTGCGTGCTACTTGTTCTCATTAGTTATTCATTAACTAGTGAGTATTCAGTTCCTTAAACAATCAAATAAATTGTTTCGGTATATTATGCTCATACTCAAGTACGACTGGCTTTCTGTATATAATAATCTCATTTGCATAATATCTTGCTTAGATAGCCTTTATTTTTGTTGTAGTGTTTCGTAGTAAGTTAAATGATGCTGATTTACTCAGTCCAATTTGCAGTTCCATTTGTGATCTCTACATCTCCCATACAATATCTAAAATTGTTTAACACAGTACATACTCCATCATGTCAGTATATATATGTATTACAAAATATAAATATACATTGTGTTCATTTGGATATCTATTTAATGTTTTACATTAATTATCAAATTATATACTTCAAAAATAAAATAAAAAATCAAAACATGCGCTGCAAACGGGCTGCACTTTGGGCCGGGCTAGACATATCATTTTCCTTTTCCTTTTAAAGTACCTACACAAATGAAGAATTTGTGATAAGGAAAACTGTATGCTCAATTCTTTTTCCGATCATTTTTACATTCCACACTTATTTTTTATTTTCTTTAGCTTTATATTTGACTAATGAAGCTTATTATTTTATATAAAATTTGTAATACATATTCATAATTATATATGCACTCTCGTAGTGAAAGATATACATTATACAATGTTTGATGATTTTTCTATACCATCTTATTACTGACATGGCATCTACAAAAGTGGTTGAATAATACTCTATATGATGTGTTTCTAAACAATTTGTTGTATCTAACAGTTTCAACAAGCCGAGCAATTAAAGAAACAAACACGGTATCCTACATGCTGATGGGTTCACCGATGTACAATGAATCAAAGGGTGCTGATACACACTTTTTTTTTTTTGCAGTCCATTTTACAACTCCATACGCTCAGATAACGTAGTATATACTACGTTATCATAGCATATGAGTGCTAACATAATATATGACTTAATTTTTTTATATATTTTTTTATTATGAAAAAAATACACTAATGTATCTTAATATATACTTCATTTCATATAATAGCATGCACTTTAAAAGATGAACGTGTGATTTTTAAAAAATCATAGACTGTAAAACAAGCTGTAACTGTGTATATCTTTTTATTGAATCAAAAGCCCAACTGTACGACAATCGGACTTGCATGTGGAGATGCTTTCTCCCCTCATGCAAGACTACCTGCCGAGACCACGGATTCCATTACAACAAATGTAGGCTCTCAATTTGGGGTCCACAATATGATACTGCAGCGCGGGTTGGGATTGTCTGTGGGATGCCACAACGTCGTCCCTGTGACACCAAGTAAAAATACGCCATCTGTCCCCTTCCCATTTCATCATTTCATCATTTTTTCAAAAATAGCCAAAACAAATAATATTTTTGAAATACCCCTCTGGCCCATAAAAAAAAACCATCCATCACCCCCGAAGTCCCAAACTTCCTTATCTTTTCGTAAGGACTCCCCAAAAAACAATATTTTCAAAATACTCACCCCACTCACCTGGACCAAATTTTTTTTTAAAAATTTTAAGTCATTATAAACTATATTATTATATTTATCAATAAAAAATAATATCTTATTAACTTGGATTTCAAATCTGTCTCCAGATAGAAAAATAAGATAACTTAGAGTATAATATTAATATCTACAATCAGTGACAGAGTGAGAAATTTTACTTAATGGGGGTGGACTTTAACTTAGACTATAAATTTTCATCAACTTTTTTATTTTCTTATTGTTGAAAACAACACTAAATATTTTAATTTTGAGAATCCACAACAAAATTAAGATTAAATACAGAGTTAGAATAATCTGACAAATTTGGTGGATCAAAACATACAAATACACTTTTTTTAAAGCAGATATCGCCTCACTTCCGAAAATCCATGCAATTGACACCTATGCAACATTTTTTTTTTAATTCTCATAAAATAAAATAAACATAATTTTTAATAATTACCTTCAAACCCAATGATATAATTTATAGTCCAAGTCCAACCTAACGATGAATCAAAAGTCCAACCTAACGATGACGGCTGGATTTGCATCCGGAGATGCTTTCTCCCCTCATGCTCGACTACCTTCCGTCGCCGTGGATTTTATTACAGCAAGTGTAAGGCCTTTATTTGGGGTCTATACTGCTGCTGTCGTTGATCTTGAAGCATACATATATTCTCCCTTTTGATGTAAGGATACATTGATGTTTCTTTGTATCTTTAATAAATTGTCTGATCTGATGTGAGAATATATAAAAATAAATAGTTACTTGTGGGATATAAAAATGCATTATATAGAAATCATCACCAACTTATTTCCCGAAATGGCTTAGCATCAACAGTCCACAGTGGTTATAGCACAATGGTTCAGGGCTTGCCTGGTTAAAGGAGAAGTCTTGGGTTCAAGTCTTGGCACTGACTTACCCACCTGTTTGTTGGCGATTATTCGAAAGAATTTTCCGTGGGACCGGGACAAACATGCAGATGTAGCTTTTCCAGCTCGACCATAAGGTCAGCAACGAAGAGTCCTTCCGATATAAAAAAAAAATTTATTTCTTGAGACTTCTGAAAAGTTTGAATCATTAGAGAATTTGGAAAATGAATTTGGATTTAAATATTATTCCTACAAAAGGAATAATATTAAAAAGCTCTTCAAACTCGTTTAACAATGCAATAAAACAGGGTTTGAGTGACATGCACGCTATGACCTAACATCACTGATGTAGCGTGGGGTCACGCTCTTATGTAGATCCGATAAATGATACAAAATTTATAGGCTCTATGATGCAGCGTGTAACCACGCTCTTCTACGGATCCGTTCAAAGGAATGAAATCGATAGACTCCAACGGCGCTGTTGATTCTTCAAGAAGAATGCCAGGGGTTGGGCTTCAAAACTCTTTGGATGAAATACCAGAGAATTGGGAGGTCTATGAAATTGTTAGTACTCCTAAAAAAATACAATAGATAAATAAAATAAACTTCAAAATTCAATAATGTCTACATCGTCAATTGGTTTACATGCTTATTTATAGAAAAGAATCCTAACAAACTAGGATTTCAACTAATTAAATCTGTAAACTAACAAACAAATCTAACAAATCTTTATCTAATCCTAACTAAAATTCAAATTTGAATTCAAATAATGATTTGAAATTCAAATATAAATATAATAGCTAAAACAAATAAAAATAAATTCTAACAAATTAAACTAAAATACTAAAAATACAAATCATCCATGATCCTCCATATAGTGGTCCTTAATGGTCCATGATCGTGCTGCATCACTCTACGACGCTGTTAATTCTTCAGAAAGAATGTCAGATGGTGAGCTTTAACAATCTATTGAATTTTTGAAGAAATACCAGATAATGATACGTAATTAATATTCACCACGAATAACAAAACAAAGGAAAATAATAAATTCTAATAATTAAAAATTAATCAATCATATGATTTACATGTCTATTTATAGAGCAGAGAATCCTTAATAGATTAGGATATCAACTGATTATCTAAATCAGCAAACTAATATCCTAATAGATTATAAAAATTTGTAAAAATCACAAATAAATTCTTTTTTAATCCTAATTAATATTTAAATTCGGATTCAAATCAAATTTTGAAATTCAAATTTAAATATAGATCCTAAAATAAAAGAATAAATCCTAATAAACTTAAAAAGTGTTAAAAATAGTAAAAATAACTTTAAACAGTCGATTTGACTCACAAAACGATTTCAGAACGCTTTGAAATCTAATTGAAGATGTAGCACTATTCCTGTAGGTCTCGTCGATACGAACGCGTTGACATATTATAATAGCGATTTTGATTTACTGTTTAAAAGTTATGGTCATTTGAAGTCACAGTGCTCCTAATTGATCGAAATGTCTTTGTCTTTTCTGATCCATTAGATCTGGCTTGTCCATATAATTTATAGCTACGGTACCTGCATCAATCACCTCAAACTTGGGGTACAGTGGTGGTCAAATATGTTGGTGATAATTTAATGTCTTTATTTTGATGACCGTCAGTCATCATGATGATGAGTGTCCAATGCCTATCACCAAGTTTTGATAAATGATTTCATATATTCCATATATTCGAGATTTCGTACTAACTTAGCGTTTGATAACACGATTGTAAAACTGATTTTTTATAATCGCTGAGTTTAAAACTGATTCTGCAGGAAGCTGTTTCCTCTCAGTTTTCTCAAATCGCAGCTTTCGAGCACTATTTGTCTGAAATATGTTTGCAGAGTGCTGCAATTGCAAAACTGTTTGGTTGCACGATTGCAGAATCAACTTTCTGCAATCGCAAAAGCAGCGCAATCACGCAACCAAACGCAATCATTTGGTAATGCGATTGCAAAACTGATTTTCTGCAATCGCTGGGTTTAAAATTGGTTTTGTAGGAAGCTGTCTTCCCAAGCTTTCTCAAATCGTAGCTTTTTGACACTATTTGCTTGAAGATATGTTTGTAGGAAGCTATGATTGTAAAATTATTTGATTGCACGATTATAGAATCAGCTTCCTGCAATCACAAATGCCACACAATCACGCAATCAAACGCTATGTTAAATGTTAATCTGGGCTACTCATAGTCGCGCCCATCATGTTTTTACAATGAGCCCTCAACCACCAAGAAATTTTATGGTAATTAGATCAGTGGTTAAAGGTTAGCATTTGGCCCGTAGCTTGGACGTGTATGAATAAAATTGAATAATCTCTTTCATGACCTATATATCTCTTTCACAAAGAATGTCACATACATCTTACACTCTAGCTCATGATTTCAGTGTTACGTTATGTCACACTAGCTATTTAACAGTTTACACACATAAATAAATAAATAAATAAATAAATAAATAAATACACACATTTCCAATAACAACCATGGATATTTATTATATAGCACCAAAAAAAAAAAAAAAAACTTATTATATCTCTAGCTAGAATATTGCCAGTGCATTGCACTTGAAATCCCATTGTACCACATAAAGTAATAAAATGAAGCTTGACTGAAATTTGATATAGATGGGAATGTATTGATATATATTAATCATGCAATTGACTAATATCTTTCATTAACTAAAAAAATCCACAAAATAAATACTAGATTGGACAATTAAAAATATTTAATATCTTAGATTTTTATCTTAAATTTATTTCTTATAAAGTCATTATAAATTGGTGCCACTCACAGGACCAAGTACCAACCATATAGTAGCTTTTTTAAGGTACCCATCAGAATCAGAGCAAATCAATTGCAATGGCCACATTCATGAAAAAAAGCTTTGCTGCTTTTGTGCTACTTGTTCTCATCAGTTATTCATCAAACAATCAAATAGTGTTTCAGTATATAATGCTCATTCTCATGTAAGCTTATAAATTTGACAAAGTCTTTTAATATTACTGATTTCTGTATGTTAGTAAACAATCTTTTTATTACATCTGCATAATGTCCTGCTTAGATAGCCTTTACTTTACTTTTATATATAGTTATTTAATAAAGGTTACTGATATAGTTTTCAGTTTTTGTAGCCCATTTGCAGTTACTATGTCAGTTTATATTATATTTAAAAAAAAGATAAAATATATGTATTATTTTCGTATGATACTTGATTTTTCTAAAAAAAAAAAAAAAAACAGATTATGTACTTGAAAAGGAAAAAAAATTCAACACTTGTGGATGCTTGAAAAAGAAAAATCATAGCATTTTCTTTTCCACAAGAAAATGGATATGTGTGGCACCATCCGCAGTCCATATCATTTTTTTTTATTAAAAAAAGTCATACAGTCTCCTATTAAAGTACATGCTGTTATATAAAATAACGTATATACCAAGATAAAATAATATATTTTTTTCTTTGAAAAAAATAATATTTTTTTGTTTATATTATGATAAAATTACATACACTATGATAGTGTAATATAAATTACGCTATTATAATGTATGGAGCTGCAGACAAGACTATAAAATAGATGGATTATAAATTCAACACGTATGAACTTTTTTTTTATTATTGTTAAATTGAACTAGAGAACTCTTACATTGGACATTGGACTAAATATAGTTCATGTAAAACTTTCAATCAAATTGAACAAATATTCATGAAATAATAGAACAACCGTTACCTGAAGTTAAGTCAACGGGTTGGGTCCCGGATCTGACCCGACCCGGAATCGATTACATTTGTAATTTATCCGCCACGTGGACCCGAACATAAAATCAGATTGGGTTTGAGTCCTCCCCGACGTGATCCTATGGACCCGAGATCCGATTGTTTTATATATAAGCATATACTTACAAGAACTTGGTTGTTTAGTATGTTGTAAACATAGCAATGCAATATGCTTGTGCAACTTTGATTAACTTATTTCAGTGTTTTGGCGACAAGGGTTTTTTATTTTTAAGTCCCAAAAAATCATGATATTTAGCGATCGATCCATCACTTTTTCGTATTTTAGTTTTAGTCCTCATATTTAAAAATTAATTCATTTTTAGTCTTTGAGAGGGACCTATTAGTAAATTATTTAATTTTTTTAGTCTCTGGTATGGACTAAAAAAGAATATACCCTTTAAATCTGAAGACTAAAACCCAAATATGAAGAAGTGAGAGATCGATCGTTAAATACCATGATTTATAGGGACTTAAAAATAAAAAATCCTTTAGAAAATCAACTTTTGAATTTGTATAATTTGGTTAGTTAAAAATTTAGATTTAAATATAATTTTTACATATGCATAATATTTAAAAGCTCTCCAAACTTGTTTGACAGTGTAATAAAACATAGTTTGAGTGACAAGATGTGATCTTGCGTTTACCTGAAACTTGGGTACACTGATGGTCAAATATGATGATCATCATTTAATTTGTCTTTATTTTGGTGACTGTTAGTCATCATTTTGTACCTGGTTAATATAGTGAGCGTTATAGATATGTACATAGGACAATCATCAAATAATATAGTTACTACCGAGTAGAAAAATAATTTTTACCTACTCTATGATGATGAGTGTCCAACACCTATCCCGGTCAATCTAGGGTGATAGTTGCGCCCATCATGTTTATACCATGTACAGCGACAATGACACCTCAAACACCATGAAAGCTTATGGTAAATAAACCTATGATTAAAGGTAGGCCTTTCAACGGATCGGGTCTAGACCCGGATCCGATTACACGTGTAATATATCCGACCCGAGTTGGACCCAACCTGACGGACCCGACCAAACAAATGGATCGGGTCCGGGTCCACCCCACCCCGACCCGTTGGACCCGAGACCCGATTGTTTTATTAATATATGCTCATATATTATATGACTATTAGTATTAGTTGATACATAATTTTATTTCTTACTTAATTTATGTTTGTATCCATAAGTTCATAAATTATAATCATAATTATAACATTTTTTTCGTTGTGTTGATGTTGCAACTTGCAAGAACTTGATTGTTTAATATGTAATAAACTTAGTAATGTATTATCGTCGGTTTGTTTTGGATAATTAACTTATTATCTTTTGAATTTGTATAATTAATTAGTTTGTTACATCATTTATGTTTATTATTTTAGTTAACATGTTAGTGTTTATTGTTTTGAATGTTGTTTAAGTTAATATTATTTTGAATATTTGTATAATTAGTTATGTTTATTGTTTATGTTAATATGTTTTTTTTATGTTAGTGGTTATTGTTTTGAATATTGTTTAATAATTTATTTACTTCTTTTGAATTGTATAAAATTATGTTCAAATATAGTCTAATTAATAATAATGTTTTATTACAAAAATTTTCAAATAGAATGATAAGACAAACAAATACATGAGTTATTCCTCTTTTTTTTTTGTCAACCATCCGGGTCAGGTCGGACTTGGACCCGACCCTGACCGACCAGTTGACAGGCCTAATTAAAGGTCATCATTTGTTCCGAAGTCTATAAGCCTGACCCGCTCGGCCTGTTCAGGAAATATGCTAGGCTTGGGCGGTTGAGCCTCACTTTGAGGCTCGGGCCCAGCCTAAGAATCCACCTAAATTGGGCTGGTTCTGGTTGGCCCGTAGGACCGCCCACAGGTCCAGTCCGTGGGCAATTGGCCCCTTTGCACTTTATTTGCATGTGCATTGCACTTGAAATTCCATGCACCGCTACCAAGGTATATGCCTAGGGCCCCTATCTAGGGGGGACCTAAGAACCAAACATTTGATAGAATAAATAAAAGGATTGTGAGATATTGATGAAGCGTATGAATACGCTCTTCTGCTAATTCGATCGAAGATGCGAATTCGCAGGCTCCAGCAGCGCTGTTGATTCTTCAAGAGAAGAATGCCAAGGGCGTTGACCTGTTGATTTATAAAGAAATACCAGATAATTGGAAATTCTATGTAGATGTTAACCCTCATAAGATAACAAAATACAGTTTATAGAAGAGAATTATTAACAGATTATGATCTCAACTGATTATTCCAATCTAAACTACCTATGATCCTAACAGATTATTTAAATCTGTAAAAATAACTAATACATCTTCATTTAATCATAACTAATATTCAAATTCGAATTCAAACTAATATTTGAAATTCAAATATAAATATAATAAATCTTAAAATTGCATAAAATCTTTACAAACTCAAAACTGTTAAAAATAGTAAAAATAACTTTCAACCGTTGATTTGACCTCTAAGATGATCTCAGAACGCTCCAAAAATTGGCGCAATGGCATAGAAACTATTCCTATAAGGATCGTTGATACGAACGCGTGGACATATTATAACAGCGATTCTGAATTGCGGTTTGAAAGTTATGCCCGTTTCAAGTAACGGTGTTTCCAAATGATTAAGATGTCTTCTCTTCTTCTTCCATCTGATCTCGGCCGTACATATAATGTGTGGCTATGATGTCTATATCAGATATCTACTTTTCCTATTGTGAATTAGTGTAGCTCAATTAACATACTTTCTCTCCTAAAACCAAGGCTAAAATTTCTCCCCTCCCCAAATCTCTCCAACCATAATGTCAATATCGATCTCTCTCTCTCTCTACGCATTTTAATTTTAAGAAGATCTTTCTCCAACATCTCTGCTCCACATATATCCCATGGTATACCATATAGAGTAATACACTGAAGCTTGACTGGAATTTGATATACATGGGAATGTATTGATATATATTAATTATGCAATTGCATTTCCATGAATGCATATTTCATTAAAAAAAAGATCCATGAAATAAATAATAGATTATACCATTAAAGATATTTAATATCTTAGATCTTCCAAAGACAGTATAAATTGGTACCACTCTAGGACCAAATACCAACTATACAGTGGCTTTTCTAAGGTACCAATCTAAATCAGAAAGCAAATCAATAGCAATGGCCACATTCACCGGAAAAAGTTTTACTGTTTTGGTGATACTTGTTCTCCTCAGTTATTCATCAACCAGTGAGTTTTCAGTTTCTCAAACAATCAAATAGTGTTTCAGTATATAATGCTCACTCTAGTACGCTTATATTTCTAACAAAGAATTTTAATACAACCGATTTCTGTATGTTAGTATACATCTGTTTATCTCATCTGCATAATGTCTTACTTAGATAACTTTTATTTTACTTGTGTAGTTATTTAATAAAGGTTGCTGAAACATTTCTCAATTTATTTTGCAGCCCCATTTACAATTGCTATGTCAGTTTATACTATGTCACATAAAATATTCGAATATATGTATTGTTTTTATATATATGTACTTGATTTTCTTCAAAAAAAAAACACAATGGATTATATGATTTGAAAAAAAGAACGTGTGTTGATAAAGAAAAATGCATAACCTTTTACACAAGAGCGCTAATACGCTGAATCCATTTTGCAGCCCATTTTGTTACCTCATATACAATGACAACATAATATATATAATATATATTGCGTTATCATAGTGCATGAAGTTCTATCTTAGTGCATAACGTAAAAAATTGTCATTTTTTCAACACAAAAAAATTACCTCAGTATATACTTCATTTCATATAACAACATTTATATCGTGTATGATTTTTCAAAAATACGAAAAACTTGTGTTGCAAAAGGGGCCGGACATATCATTTTCCTTTCCACAATGAAAGCATTCCAGGGCTGGTCCAGATTGTCCATGTTCTGCAGAGCCCAAACCAACTTCAAAAAATGATGCCCAGTACAGATTCACACAAACTTTTTTTTTCTACTACCTACCCAAATGAAATATTTTTTTTTGTAAGAAGTGTTTTGCTCAGTTATATATATATATATATATAGTTTTTAAATTTTTTGAAGAAAAGATAAATGTTTGCTACTCAATTTTATTTTTTATTTCGAATTACAAACTTCACAAGGAGGGAGAATAAAAAAATGACAATAAAACACATCCAAAACAAAAGGAGCAAATGCATCACGTCGCCATCAGAAGATGTCCCCGGTTAGAAGAGATATCTAGCCCGAAGGGATCACCTGATCGCTCGTGATATATTTGAGTGATAATATACGGTCTGTGCGGACTGCGTATATACCCCCTTTAAAAGGGATATGCTTAGTAAAGAAAGCATATACTTCGTTGAAGATATTATTGATAATATATAATTTCAAATGATGTGAAATATCTTCAAATAAAGTGTATGTTTTCTTTATCGATGCACATATCTATTTAAAAGATGTATATGTTGTGATCCGCACCATATATATATATGATTGACACAGTGAAAGATATACAACATTAGACAAATTTATTAGAGTATCTGTCGTGGTACATAACGTATTACTTTATACGATATGTTTCTAAACTTTGTATGTATTCATCAGTTTCTGCGAGCCGAGCGATTCAAGAAACAAACACGGTGTCTTACTATGGATTAAAAGCCGAAACAAACGACGATTGGATTTGCGACGGGAGATGTTTTCTTCCATCGTGCGCGAGTACCTGCAAAGACCGCGGATTCCATGGTGACAGCAAATGTGAGGTCTCAGTTTTGGGCCCACACTGCTGCTGTCGTTGAACCTATATATGATGCTTTTCTTCCCTTTTGATTTAAGGATGCATATGTCAGATGCTTCTTTTGTGTCTTTAATAAACTATTTGATCAATTGATGTCTGGAATAAAAATAAACAGTTGCTTTTGATTTATCTGATTTCATATATTGCATCAGTAACGTGAAGATTGCAAACAACATTGCAAAATGGTCAGATGTATCTTGGTATATTTTAAAAGTTAAGTTTTAATCTCTTTATAAAATATAACCTTAAAGGGTACTCGATCTTGTTATATTGTTATGATTAATTATTTTCTTCATATTCATTCTTAATTTTGCCTAAGTCTTTTTTTTATTCCATCTTTTTTCATAGGAAATAATGTTGTTTCCAGATTTTTCCAAGAATCTTTGTTACTTTTTCAAATATTTAAATATTAAAAAAATAATTAAAAAAATTACTTTCAACATTAGTCGTCCATTAGTTTGAGAACTCAGTCATTACCCGACAATCTTAATTTTTCTTAAATTATATATGATACACACACATAGTTACATTTTTTATAAATACAATTTGTAAAACATAATAATAATAATAAAATGAATTAAAATAATTATAAATAAAACATGAATAACCATATGAATTGATTTAAACAATACCATGAATTAAAAATATACAAGGTGATACGAAAATGACTTTTTTTTTATTGTTAAATTGAACTAGAGAACTTTTACATTAGACATTGGACTAAATATAGTTCATGTAAAACTTTCAATCAAATTAAACAAATATTCATGAAATAAATAAAAGGGTTTTTTGCATATATACCCCTGTTAGGATCCTAGTTTGCATAAATACCCCTCTCAAATATTCGATTGCAAAAATACCCCTACTAAACTAATAATCAGTGCATCGGTACCCTTGTGGTTTGTTTCCGTGAGGTCTGGTTAAAAATTTTCCGTTTTGCTCCGTTAAATCTAGGAAAAAGTCTAAAATACCCTCCATTTCGAGTTTTATTGGCTGAATCCATCAGGTAAGGATAGTATTAATTGGGGGTAGATAGGTAATATCCACATGTGTGAGAAAAGAATTAACCATAGTTGAATCTGATTTGTTAACGGTGAGTAACGGAGGGGTACGAGAACACTACTTATTAATTTATAAGAGGTATTTTTGCAATCAGAATCCTAACAGGGGTATTTCAATAAATGGGGATTCTAACAGGGGTATTTATGCAAAAAAACCCTAAATAAAACAACCAACAATGAATTTAATTGAATTATTCATGCATGGTTTATCTCCTTCACAAAGAATGCCACATTTTTAGCACTCTCATGTTTAAAAACATTACCGTACACCTATTGTCTTGTAGTCCTGTTCTGTGCTACATTCACTCTCACTAGTTGAGTTGTTGAGGTAGAGCACTGTATTCAATAATTTACGTACATACACAAATAAATACACACATATCCAATAACAATCACATAAAGCAATAAAATGAAGCTTGATTGTGACATTTAAAATATATGGGAATGTATTGAATGTGTGTGTGTATATATATATATGTATGTATGTATGTATATCTTGCAATTGCATTTCTCTGCTTGCGTGCTATCTTTCATTAACGAAAAAAATCCATTTATTTTTAAAAAATAAAATCCATAAAGAAAATACTAGATTGGATCGTTGAATATATTATATATCTTAGATCTTTTTCTTAGATTTAGTTCTTCAAAAGTCATTATAAAATCATTAAAGATATCAAATAAATTCTAGATTGGAATGCCAAAGAATTTAATAGGGTGCGTCTATCCTCACACACTGTTCGCCTATTAACACCAACCAAAACAACAAAAAAAATTATTTAAATTTAATTTGAACATCACTATTCTTACCAACCATTCGACGGTCGATCTGTCAACTTTCCTTTACAAACTTCGACAATAGCTCTGTCAATCTTCATTTACAACATTCGACAGTTAGTCTGTCGACCTGGGAGAGTGTGCTCGACCGTAATAGTGTCGAACCGAATATTTTTTCAAAAGAAGACTTAAAACACATTTGACCACATTTAACATTCAACATACATCAAAATGTCAACACATTCGCGTTACATTCAATACTCACATTACAATTACCACATTCCAATAAAAACACTTGAACCAGAAGTAATAGCTAATTCTTTCAACCTCCTTGCATTTGCATACAAAGCTATTGAAGAAAATAAAAACCAATTAATCTAATCTGCATGCTCTAATCTAAAACCAAAATTTCACATTAAATAGACCTTTTTTTAAAACTATATCTATCTTTAAATCCTCACATTTTTTAAATCATTCGACACTGCTAAGGTCGAAGATCATAAAGGAAAGTTGACAGAGATTCTGTCAAATGTTGTAAAGGAAGGTTGACAGAGATTCTGTCGAAGGTCGTAAAAGAATGTTGACAGAGAGACTGTCGAATGTTGTAAAGGAAGGTTGACAGATCAACTGTCAAATAATTGGTGAGAATAGTGATGTTCAAATTAAATTTAAGTATTTGTTTTTGTTTTTTTTTTTTTTTGGTTGGTATTAATAGGAAAATGATTGGTGGGTGTAGATGTGCCCATTTAATATCTTAGATCTTCTTTATCATAGATTTAGTTCTTCCAAATACATTATAAATTGGTGCCACTCTAGGATAAGTACCAACCAACAATGTGTTTTCTAAGGTACCGATGTGAATCAGAGAGAAAATCAATTGCAATGGCCACATTATAAGAAAAAGCTATGCTGTTGTTTTTATGCTACTTTTTTTCACAAGTTATTCATCAACAAGTGAGTATTCAGTTTTTCAAACAATCAAACAACTAATTTTAGTATACTGTGCTCATAATCAAGTACGATTATAAGTATGACAGAGTAATTTAACATGATTGATTTTTGACTTTTAATAAATAATTTTTTTATCTAATATGCACTTAACTGATATATACACACAGTCTAATTTGCAGTCTGATTTGTAGTATGTTTATCACTATGTTAATCTCACAATTTCTAAACTCATCTAAAAAAATACATACGCATCATGTCAGTATATATTGTATTACAAAATACACAGTGTAGTATTTATTTAGATATTTATTTTTTATTTTATTTTATGAAATAATATACTTAATTAGCGAATTACATACTTAAAATTAAAAACAGAAACTTGTGAAAGTTGTAAACGGGGTTAAAAAAAAGACAACGGTAAAATTTTTCACAACAAAAGCAGCACATCTAGTTTTGACCATATTATAAAGGGCCTTAGGGTGCGTTTGGTTGCGCGATTGCGCTGCGATTGCGATTGTAGAAAGCTGCGTTTGCAATCGTGCAAGCAAACAGTTTTGTAATCGCAGTTTTAAACCCAACGATTGCAGACAAATAGTGCCCAAAAGCTGCGATTTCAAAAAGCTAAGAAAGTAAGCTTCCTGCAGAATCAGGTTTGCAATCGCAGATTCCTGTAGAATCAGTTTTGCAATCGCGCAACCAAACGCACCCTTAATCAAACTTCAAAAGTCTGGCCAAGTACACAAACTTTTCCCGTTTTTCAAAAAAAATACACAAACTTTTGTTTTTCCATGTACTACACAATGAATTATTTTTCATAAAAAAAACCCATGCTCACTTATTTTTTTAGTCATTTTTACACACCAAACACATTTTTATTTTCTTTAAATTTATATTTAACTAGTGAAATCTATTTTTTTATATAAAAATGTAACACATAGTCATAATTAGATATGTAATTGTTGAAAAAAAATTAATACATTTCCTTATAAATGTATTAATTAGTTTCCAAATATAGATTAAAGAATTTATGGGATGTTTAATTCACTCAAAAATGTTTTGTCCCACATCGGTTAAAGAATGGAATGAAGCAGTCTTTAAATATGCCTCGTGTAGATCTTGGGTCGGGACCCAAGCAGGGGCTGAGGCTTGTAAATTGCATTTGCATTTGCATTTGCTTTTGCGTATTTCGTATTTCGTATCTCGTATCTCGGACTTCGGGTATGGGTATGGGTATGGGTTAAACGGAAAAAATTCTTCGAAACGTTTTATGTTTTTCGCAACGGCTGACAACGTTTAAATTTAAATTTTAAACGTTGGAAATTAATATGGTAACCATAAACGCTTACCATAATTAACGCGTGCAATTAATGCTAACGTTATACCTCCAACAGTCGACTCTCTGTGTCTATAAAAAGGCTACCTTTGCAGAGATTCAGTATGCGAAAAAACAAAGTGTTCACCAGAAATCCTCCACAAAAAACATTTTCTTTTGGGCGATCAAGTCTGCGACCGGTTCGACTTCTCTTCTTGCTTGCACCTAGAAGAGAACAGCAGGGCTGGGTGGTTTTATCTTGGGAACAGATCGTCGAGAACCCTGTGCGATTGAGGGGGCGTATTCTGTTCTGAAGACAGCGTCACCACGTGACTCCATACCAGGCTCTTCTAATCCTTGTCTTCATATTTTCCAGTTTTTGTCTGATAATAGATCTATTTATTCCAACAATTTCAGAACAGAATATTTTCTATTATCAGTCTGCTATGGCTTTTAACGATGATAAAACCTCTGCCAAACCTGATGAGAAGTTCAATGGTTCCCATTTCCGAAGATGGCAGCAACAAGTTCGGTACTGGCTTACCACACTTGGCTTGTTTCTGCCATCCTCAAGCCTACCCCTACCGAGACTGAGAAAAATTCCACAGAAACTCAGTCCACAGACACCACCCCTGACCCGGTTAAAGTCACAACCACCACTGAGACTGCTCCTTCTACCAGTACACCTCAGCTTAGTTTTATCGAAATTGATTACCTCTGTCATGGTCGTATCTTGTCCACTTTATCCCCTGAATTGTATGATGCCTACTGTTTAACAAAAACCTCCTTAGAGTTATGGACTGCCTTAGAGGAAAAATATGGTCTAGAGGATGCTGGATTGGAGCGATACACTTTTGTTGACTGGCTTGAATTCAAGATGGTCGAAACAAAAACTGTAACCGCTCAGATCCTAGAGTATACCAACCTTGTTCAAAATGCTAAGACCAAAGGTTTTACTCTAGAAGAAAATATCCAAGCTGCGGCCCTTATTGAAAAACTTCCTCCTTCCTGGAATGATTTTGCCAAAACTCTTAGGCACCGTCAGGGTTCCATGTCTATGACCAATCTTCTGAAATCCCTTAAAACAGAAGATATCCATAGAACCAAAGACAAGAAAAACAAACAAGCTGAGGTTAGTCTTGTAGAAACCAAGAAGCAGTTCAAACCTAAAGGGAAAAATTTCAAACCCAAGAAAGCCTTCTCCAAACCCACAAACTCCAAGAGCAACATCAATCAAAACCAGAAAAAGACCTTTCACTGCTACGTTTGTGGCAAATCTGGGCACTTTGCTAAAGATTGTCGCAAACGGAAGGATCCCAAGGCCAAAGAAAACCCTCAAGCCGCCATTACCTCCCAAGTCAACATGTTGACCTTAGAAGAGAACACCTCTGGAAACACTGCTAGGTTTGTTTCTTTAACTCCTGAAATTAATTCTGTTAATCTTTCCACTGATTGGTGGATTGATACCGGAGCTAATACACACGTATCCTTCTGTCGCTCCCTTTTTGACTCATATCAGAAATGCGATGGAAGAAGCGTGATGATGGGAGATTCTGGGGCTGCAATGGTTGAAGGCTTCGGACGAGTTGACCTGAAGTTTACTTCTGGAAAGGTCCTAGCGCTTCAGAACGTGCAATATGTACCCAAAATAAGAAGAAACCTAGTTAGTGGGTCCTTGTTAATCCAAGAGGGTTACAAGTTAGTGTTTGAATCTAATAAGGTTGTAATAACGAAGTTTGGTACTTTTATTGGCAAAGGATATCTCTGTGATGGTTTATTTAAATTGAATGTTTTAGACTCTTGTGTTTCTGGTAGAAATGATAATTCTTCTATCGCACTTATGGCTGAATCTTGTAATATGTGGCATGCTAGATTAGGTCATGTTAATCTAAATTCCATGAGAAAAATGATGAATATGCAGTTAATACCTAAATCACATATTGATAATTCCAAGAGATGTGAAATATGTGTTCAAGCTAAATTGCCTAAGAAACCATATAAGTCTGTTGAAAGAAACTCTTGCATGCTTGAATTAGTTCATTCTGATGTTTGTGATTTGAATGGTATTCTTACTAAGGATTATATGAGATATTTTGTTACTTTTATTGATGATTATTCTAAATTCTGTTATGTCTATTTGCTTAAATCAAAAGATGAGCAATTTGATAAATTTAAGACATATAAGAACTTAGTAGAAAATCAAACAGAAACAAAAATTAAAAGGTTAAGATCGGATAGAGGTGGTGAATACACTTCCAATGATCTTAATAAATTTTGTGAAGAAAATGGCATTGTGCATGAAGTTTCTGCCCCTTACTCACCTCAATCAAATGGGGTGGCTGAGAGGAAAAACAGAACTTTGATTGACATGGTTAATTCTATGCTTTCTGAATCTGGTGTTAGTAATAGAATGTGGGGGGAAGCACTTTTGACTGCAAATTCTGTTTTAAACAAAATTCCTTTTAAGCATGTTGATAAAACTCCTTTTGAACTTTGGTTTAAAAGGACACCCGTTTTGAAATACTTAAAAGTGTGGGGGTGTTTAGCCAAAGTTAAAATTCCAGAGATGAAGAAAAGGAAATTGGGCCCTAAAACTGTAGATTGCATTTTTCTTGGATATGTTGATAACAGTCATGCTAACAGATTTTTTATTATTAAATCTGAAATTTCTGATTTTCGTGTTAATACTATTTTCGAAACTAGACCTGAAGATGCTGTTTATTATGAAACTATTTTTCCAATGAAAGATAAAGTTTCTAGATCTGTTGGTGAAGGTTCATCCAGTAATTTAGATACTAGTGAAGTTCCATCTTTAGATGAAACTGAGTATCCAAATACAAATGAACCTGAAGTTTCGGGTGATATTCGAAGAAGTAAAAGAACAAGATTTGAAAAAAGTTTTGGTCCTGATTTTTATACTTATCTTATTGAAGATGATCCTAAGACATATCAAGAGGCAATGAATTCTGTGGATGTTGGTTTTTGGAAGGAAGCAATTCAAAATGAATTTGAAAGTATCATGCATAATCACACTTGGGTTTTGACTGATTTACCTTCTGGTTGCAAAACTATTGGTTGTAAATGGGTTTTCAAAAAGAAACTTAAAACTGATGGTTCTATTGATAAATTTAAAGCAAGATTAGTTGCTAAAGGTTTTAAGCAAAAAGAAGGTATAGATTATTTTGACACTTTTTCGCCTGTAACAAAAATTGCTTCTATTAGGGTACTAATTGCCTTGGCTGCTATCCATAAACTCGAGATCCATCAAATGGATGTCAAGACCGCATTTTTGAATGGTGATCTTGATGAGGAGATTTATATGGATCAGCCTGAAGGGTTTGTAGTACCTGGACAAGAATACAAAGTATGTAAATTGGTTAAATCTTTGTATGGTTTAAAACAGGCTCCTAAACAATGGAATGAAAAATTCAATAAAATTATTTTATCTGCTGGTTTTGTAAGCAATGAATCTGATAATTGCATTTACTGTAAAATTCAAAATGGTGCATGTATTATTCTATGTTTGTATGTGGATGACATTTTGATTTTTGGCACAAATATTAACATTATAAATGAGACTAAAAGTTTTTTATCCAGTCAATTTGATATGAAAGACCTTGGTGAGGCTAATGTTATTTTGGGTATTAAATTGATAAAATTTGATAATGGTATTGCTTTATCTCAGTCTCATTATGTTGAAAAAGTGTTGAAAAAATTTGAATATTTTGATTGCACTACTGTTTCTACTCCATATGATGCAAATTTTCATTTAAAAGTGAATGATGATGCACCTATACAACAAGCTAAGTATGCTCAAATAATTGGTAGTCTAATGTACTTAGCTAACTGCTCTAGACCTGACATATCATATGCTATAGGGAGATTGAGCAGATATACCAGTAATCCTAATGCTGATCATTGGTTTGCATTGCGTAGAGTATTTAGATACCTTAAGGGTACAATTAATTATGCATTGCACTATACAGGATATCCTTCTGTTCTAGAAGGATTTACTGATGCTAACTGGATTTCTGATTCTGATCAAACAAAATCTACCAGTGGTTATGTGTTTGTTTTAGGTGGTGCAGCTGTTTCTTGGAAATCAGCAAAGCAGACTATTCGGGCAAAGTCTACCATGGAGGCTGAGTTTATTGCACTCGATATCGCTGGAGAACATGCAGAATGGTTGAGAACTCTTTTGCTGGACTTGCCAATAATAAAGAAGCCTCTACCAGCTATTTCAATTCACTGTGACAATAAAGCTGCAATCGATAAGGCTAAACAAACAAAGGACAAGCCTGGAAAGAGATTCATGAGGCTCAGATATCAAAATGTGAGGGATCTCATACAACATGGTGTAATTTCACTTGATTTCGTCAAATCAGTGAGCAATATTGCAGATCCACTCACTAAAGGTCTAGCGAGGAGGCTAGTCTTTTCTGCATCGAGGGGGATGGGTCTAAAGCCCATAATATAGTACCACAGTAGACACCCTACTTATCCAAATGGAGATCCCATAAGGATAAGTTCAAAGGGAAAAACAAACTGATGTGTATCTATGTTAAGTACTGAAATAAAAATAAATAAATGAGATTCATTATTTTATTTTTAAAAGAACATCCCTATGGTGCCAGTACTTGTAACTGTGTCGGTATAGGAAGAGCAAACGCTCTGAATGAATTCAAGGCCTATAAGGCAGGGTGTAGCACCGCACAGTGCACCCTTTGAGAATTCTACTATGTGAGTGTGATCGTGGGGCCGCGATCCATGAGAACAAGGGCTGATCTCTAAAGCACTCATGAAACAAGATAAGCGTAACGGCCGTAATGCACACACCGATAAAGAACCTGGTCTATTAATTATACTGTGTTGTGTGACTTACTGAATTTTGATCAAAAGGGTCTAGTTCAAAACCTAGTTCACTACGTCCCTTCAAATGAAAGCTAGTTAACACTAAGTGAGGTTCAAAGCCCTAAGCTACCTCACCGAACGCACAGTATTGTATCGCCCAATTGTTTATTTTTTATTTTCTTTATAATAAAATTATTTAATCTTGTGGGGGATTGTTGGAAAAAAATTAATACATTTCCTTATAATTGTATTAATTAGTTTCCAAATATAGATTAAAGAATTTATGAGATGTTTAATTCACTCAAAAATGTTTTGTCCCACATCGGTTAAAGAATGCGATGAAGCAGTCTTTAAATATGCCTCGTGTAGATCTTGGGTCGGGACCCAAGCAGGGGCTGTGGCTTGTAAATTGCATTTGTTTTTGCGTATTGCGTATTTCGTATCTCGGACTTCGGACCTCGGACTTCGGACCTCGGACCTCGGGTTTCGGGTTCGGATTCGGGTACGGGTACGGGTACGGGCACGGGCACGGACACGGGTACGGGTATGGGTATGGGTTAAACGGAAAAAATTCTTCGGAACGTTTTATGTTTTTCGCAACGGCTGACAACGTTTAAATTTAAATTTTAAACGTTGGAAATTAATATGGTAACCGTAAACGCTTACCATAATTAACGCGTACAATTAATGCTAACGTTACACCTCCAACAGTCGACTCTCTGTGTCTATAAAAAGACTACCTTTGCAGAGATTCAATATGCGAAAAAACAAAGTGTTCACCAGAAATCCTCCACAAAAAAACATTTTCTTTTGGGCGATCAAGTCTGCGACCGGTTCAACTTCTCTTCTTGCTTGCACCTAGAAGAGAACAGCATGGCTGGGTGGTTTTATCTTGGGAACAGATCGTCGAGAACCCTGTTCAATTGAGGGGGCGTATTCTGTTCTGAAGACAGCGTTACCACGTGACTCCATACCAGGCTCTTCTAATCCTTGTCTTCATATTTTTCAGTTTTTGTCTGATAATAGATTTATTTATTCCAACAGTAATGACATAGGTAAAAGATATACAATGTTCAACCATTTTTTGTACTGACCACTTAAGATTTTGTTAACAAAAAAACGTTAGTGACAAGACATCTGCAAAAATTATTGCGCTTATCAATTCCTTTTTGATAACTATATTAAGATTTGGGGACCCTGAATCAAGCAAGAGATATCACAATGTATAAATTAAAAAACCAATTTGCCTTTTTATATGCATATATAGAACATAGTGTGTGCATATTATTATGCATACTCATACATGCATGCGAAGCTATGCATATGCTCATGCTTAGTATTCCTACTGGTGTAAAAACAATAATATCACGACTACCACCAGCGAAACTCATATGTGACACTGCTTGTTACACCCATTCATAGTCTTACACAATATATATCACATTGAAAAAATCATGTGATTTTTCAATTAATCCTTTGTGAATGAATCTATACAATTCATTTGTGTGAAATTATTTGTATTATTTATATTATTGGCTATAACCATTGTTGTACATATATACTCTATTTGATATGTTTCTAAACAATTTGTTGTATCCAAATACAGTTTCAGCAAGCCGAGCAATTGAAGAAACAAAGACGATGCCCTATGTGCAGGTGGGTTCACCGATGTACTATGAATCAAAGCCCAACCGAATGACTAGATTTGCGGCTTTCGATGCTTTCTCCCCTCATGCTCGACTTTCTGCCGATCCCGCGGATTCTATTTCAGCAAATGTAAGCTCACAATTTGGGGTCCAGTGTGCTGCTGTCGTTGATCCTAAAACATGCATTGAGGTTTATTTGTATCTTTAATCAACTGTCCGATCTGATGCTTGGATTACAAATAAACAGTTACTTTTGGATCAGTTTGGCATGATATAAAACTGCATTATATTGAAATCATCACCACCTCATTTTCCGACTTTGTTTACTATTTATGCATTCTTAAAAAAAATATTATTTTTAACTAAATTTTTTTTTATAGCTTTTTTTATCCCAAAAGTTTGGACCAGAGGTGTTTGAAAGTGAATTTAGACAAATATAATTCGTGCAAAAGCATAATATTTAAAATATCTCCAAACCCGTTTCACAATGCCATAAAACTGGGTTTGAGTGACACGCTGTAATCTTGCGTCATCTAAAAGCTAGGGTATAGTGATGGTCGAATATGATGGTCATCATTTAATTTTTTATTTTGGTAACCGTCAAACATCAATTATGTTTGGTTAAATATGGAGATCGTTATAGATATGTACATTGTACAATCATCAAATAATACTGTTGCTACAGAGTAGAAAATAATTTTTACCTATTCTATAATGATGAGTGTCCAACGCTTATCACCAAGTGTTGATTAATGATTACATATAGTGCGCTGTAACACCCAGATCTATTTCCAGCCTTATATGCATCGACAGAATTCTATCGACACATATACTCATATTAATAAGACATTTGATTCGAAAGAATTTTTTTACATTTTCTATAAATGCAATTCATTGGAGTATATGCTTCATTTTTTTTTATAAAAGAATGTATCTCATTAGATAAGGTATACTATTTTTAAAAAATTCGAAACACATGTAGACTTGAATTGAGGCTGGAAATGGGGGTGGATTAGGCCGGTCAACGGGTCGTGGGTCGACTCGAACCTGATATGATAAAAGGCGTAAATACCTGATCCGAAGGATCCAACAATCAAAACGGGTCGGGTCTGGGTTCACCCCGACCCGATCCTATGGATCCGTTGGGCCCGATTGGCCACACCCAAATATTATGTGATTTTATTTATTTATGATTCAACCTAACACTCATGATTCAATCAAACATTTATAACTAAATATTGAATAATCATTTAAAATTTTAAACATTTGAAATATTTTTAAAACCTTTTGACTTCACGTAAAAGTATAATATTTCAAACTGTTTTCCAAATGTTCATTCATAAAACATTTAAAAATCAAAATATTGATAAACTATTTATAATACACTAGATTCTATTAAAAAGAAGAAAACATGAAGCCATTGTAGGCCCTTAAAAAGTTCCTCAACCTCTCTTTGTCTGGTCTGTACTTGTTAATGGGTCGATCCAATCCGGACCCAACCCGTTGTCAGGCCTAGACTGATTACATATATTGAATATCTTTGACTAAATGTCAATCAGAGGGTGATAGTTGCGCCCATCATATTTATACCATGTAGTATGACAATGAGGCCTCAACCATCATAAAAATTTGTCGTAATTAGACCCCTGGTTAAGGATTAGCATTTGGCCCGATGCCCGGTCATGTATGAATTAAATTGAATAACCATTAACATGATATAACTAAATGAAACAAGTTCTTTCATATTGAATTGATCAATTTGTGGAACAGATTAAGAATAATAAAATTAATTGAACTATTCACAAATGAAATATGAATAATCATTTTAATTATACTAAACAACCTATATATGAATTAAAGTAAACAAGGTGGTATTGAAATGGTCTTTTTTTTATTGTTAAATTGAACTAAAAAACTTTTACCTTAGTTGAAATAGAATTTTCATTGGACTAAATTTAGTTCATGTAAACTTTCAAAGAAATTGTGCATTTCATGAAATAAATTGAACAACCAATGAATTGAAGTGAAATCATTCATGACTTAAGTATTTCCTTCACAAAGAATGCCACATATGTCTAACTAGCACTCTAGCACATGATGTTCAGTGCTACATTCTGTAACACTAGTTGAATAGTTGGACGTACAACGTTAACACTTTATTCATCAATTTACATATATAAATAAATAAATAAATAAATAAATAAATAAATACACACATTTCTAATAACAATCACGGATGCTAATATCTCTAGAATATTGCCTGTGCATTGCACTTGAAATCCCATAGTAAACCACAGAGTAATAAAATGAAGCTTGACTGAAATTTATTATACATGGGAATGTATTGATATATATTAATCATTCAATTGCATTTCTATGCATGTGATAGGTTGACTGATATCTTTCAATAACTAAAAAAAAATCCATAAAGTAAATACTAGATTATACTATTAAAAACCAATAATAAAAAAAAAGATATTTAATATCTTAGATCTTCTTTATTTAAGATTTTGTTCTTCAAATTATAAATTGGTGCCACTCTGGGACCAAGTACCAACCATATAGTGGCTTTTCTAAGATACCAAACTGAAATAAGAGAGCAAAGCAATTATATTGCAATGGCCACATTTATGAGAAAAATCTTTGCTGCTTTTGTGCTACTTGTTCTCATTAGTAATTCATCAACCAATGAGTATTTAGTTCTTCAAACAATCAAGTAGTTTTTCAGTATATAATGCTCATTCTCAAGTACTGTTATATATCTAACAAAGTCATTTAATACAACTGATTTCTGTATTTTAATTAGTATACAATCTTTTTATCTCATCTCTATAATGCATTGCTTAGATAACCATTATTTAACTTGTATAGATATTTAATAAAGGTTGCTGATACATTTTTCAGTTTATTTTTCAGCCTTATTTGCAGGTGCTATGTCAATTTATATTATATTAAAAATGTACATATATATTGTTTTCATATGATACTTACTTGATTTTTCTTTTTAAGAAAAAAAACCCCATATTTTATATATACTTAAAAAAACCACGTGTGGAAGCTAATGGGTTGAAAAAGAAAAATGCATAACATTTTCCACAAGTGCAGTTACACAGTTTTTATTTAAGCCCCAATTGTAGTTCTATATTCGTCAACAGAAAATATATTCACCTTAGCAAAGTATATGTTTTAATAAATTTTTTTCTATATTTTTTTATAAATGCATCTATGCAATTCATTAGAGTATATATGATGTATATTATTTTTAAAAAGTTTGAAACACTCGTAAGCTAAATTAAGAGTTAAAAAATGAACTGAATGTTATCCTATTCACAATTAAAGCATGCCAGGGCTGGTCGAAAGTGACCTTTATTATACTGGGCCCAAACCAACTTCAATGAATGAGACCCGGTACATATTCACACAATCTTTTTTTGTTTTTTTCCCCAATAGCTACCCAAATGAAATATTTTTGATGAGTGTTGCGATCCACAGTCCGGATGATCAGATCCAGGCAAGTCTGATACTATCACACCATCAATATTGAACTGCACTACACAATCCAATAACCGAATTGCACAGAGAGTAATATTGTACTTAACAATTGACTGTGAAGTTCGATAAATAGATCGCATAGTTTGATTAATTAACATTGCCGTTAGATCTAATGGTACTGATAATACCCAGATTTAACCAGATTTAGACTCATGATCCATCTGTTAAAATGATCTAGTGTATCGACGTCCTTTTGATAATTATATTCTAGACAAGAGAAAATTAAGATTTGGGGACGCCCCTTGGTCCCTAAGTGCGACTGTCTTCCACCGAGGTTAGGACTGACTTCAAAGTATGCTTTATCCTATTAAATTTAAAAACCAATTTATCCTTTTATATGCACATACAATAGTATCTATTCATACTTTCATGTACGTATGCTCATATAGGGCGTTGTTACCATTACAACCCAACATACGTCCAACGTGGTATATATAACCCATTGAAAGAAACATGATTTTCACTCCTTAAATGAGTATTTACAATTTATTAGAGTATTTCATGTCATTGTACATGGCATGTCACCTTTTATGATATGTTTTCAAATAGTAAAAATATTGTTTAAATATAAATAAATTGTCATTTTTCTCTCAATTGAAAAAATATCGATTATAATGTATAGAAGAGAAATGCCTATTATCATCATCTTTAGGAAAGTTGATATCATTATATCTTATAGGACATCTTTTTACTAAAAAGTCTCTCAAATTTTGATTAATATTTTTTCAATTTTCTGGATCATAGATATTAAAAGGAAATTAACTGTCTATATTCTTCATCAAAATTTTCATTTTCATAATTCTTAAGTCTATTTTCATCATCATTCTCATTGTTACATTCTTTATTGATATGTTCTTCATCATTACGCTCCCGATTGAGATTGAATCAATTCATCTTTTTTTTTTCTTCTTTTTTCAGATCCACAACTATATTTTCTAGTAGACATATTATAATCAATTCAAAATCCAATACGCAATAATTAAGAGACTTGAAATCAAATTTAAAGAACAATAAAACCTGATTGTCGGCCTTCTCCAATATCCCCAACAAGTATTTGTATATTAAATGTTGAAGTTCTGAAAAGAAAGTAAATTTTGATTAGCAAATAGATAATGAATATTTTATGTTTTCATTAGAAGTCTTAAAAAAATATTAAAAAATAGGTTTCATCTCAAAGACCATGTTTGTTGTAAAAGGGGCTACAAATGAGAATTATAAACATATATCCAAGAACAAAAAATAAATAAACAAAATTAAGATTCAAAAATGGGTTACGGACCTTCTAATGGAGATTAATTTGCTATAAATCTTTTTATTTGGTTTCTGACTTTGGAATCTTGCTTACTTGAGGGATTTTGAGACTTGAGAGATTAAGAAAGAGAGAGTCAGTGAGAGGCCGAGAGGTTGATACTGTGAGAGGGTTAGAGGGAGAGACCGAGAGGGATGTATCAATTGTGGAATAGAAAAAATATCAGGCTAATTAAGAGGGTGACTATTATGTCTATTCATCTTCCTAAAAGAAATTATAAAAAATTAATTATGTATTTATGTATAAATATTTATAGGCGATTGTAGTTTTTATCTTCCCATTTAGAGCCTAGGATGAGTTAAATTTGAAAAAGTTAGTTCTGTAGTGGGTCTGGGCAGATGAGGCCTACAAAAAAGGACATCAGACATAGACATAACTATCCAGGCAGATGAGCATGAACAGTTGTTGCATTTGGGCTTGGTGGCCCTGCCCTGGGTGTACCCAGGGCAGGGCCTAATTTCTTGTATATATTCATTAGTCTTAGCGAGCTGAGCGATTGAAGAAACAAACACGGTGTCCTACACGCCGGTAGGTGCATCGACATATTATGGATCAAAAGCCCAAACGAACGACGACTGGATTTGCGATGGGAGATGCTTTATCCCATCGTGCGCGAGTACAGGCAAAGACTGCGGATTCCATGGTGACAGCAAATGTGAGATCTCAGTTTTAGGCCTACACTGCTGCTGCCGTTGATCCTATATATGATACTATTATTCCCTTTTTATTTAAGGATGCATGTGTTAAGTTAGGTGTTGATGCTTCTTTTGTGTCATTAATCAACTGTCTGACCAGTTGATACCTGGAGTAAAAATAAACTATTACCTTTGATTTATCTGATTTCATATTATGCAAAGTAACATAATGACTTCAAACGACATTGCAAATGGGAAAAATGTATCTTGGTATATTTTAAAAGTTAAGTTTTAATCTCTTTATAAAATATATGCTTAAAGGGTATTCGATCTTGGTAATTGTTTAGATTAACTATAAGCTTCATATTCATTCTTAATTTTGCCCAAGTCTCTTTTTTTCTATCTTTTGTTATGGGAAGTAACATTGTTTTCCAAGATTCTTTGTAACTTCCAAATCTTCAAATACAGATAAAGATTTAAAAAAAACTTTCAGTATCAATTGTCCATTAGCTTGAGAACTCAGACATTCCCCGACAATCTAGAGTGCTAGATGTAGGTGGGATTCTTTGTGAAGGTGATATATAAGACACGAAAGGATTCACTTCGAATTAATTAGTTGTTCAATTTATTTCATGAATTG
The DNA here is from genome assembly GCA_030737845.1 of Acorus calamus. NCBI lineage: Eukaryota > Viridiplantae > Streptophyta > Magnoliopsida > Acorales > Acoraceae > Acorus > Acorus calamus. The sequence goes on along the minus strand of CM060864.1, from coordinate 3,544,242 downwards.
CTCCATTTGTTTGAAAATTTACATGAACTAAATTTAGTCCAATAAGAAGTCTATTTTAAATCTAATGTAATTTTTTTTGTTCAAAATAACAATATAAAAGATCATTTCCATGTCACCTTGTCTACTTTAATTCATATATATACATGTTGTTCCTGTTCAACTCAAATAGCTATTCATGTTTCATTTGTAAATAGTTCAATTAATTTTATTATTATTAATTTGTTCCACAAATTGTTCATTTCAATATGAAAAGAACTTGTTTATCATGTTCATGGTTTTTCAATTTACTTAACCATAGGTAGGCATCGACAATGGGCGATGCCAGCTCGTGAAAACAGGGCCTAGACCCGGCCATGGGCCCAAGTCCGCAGGTCTAACTGGTCAAATGGCCCGGGCTGGGCCGATCCAGAGCTAAATAATCAGGGCTAGGTCTCACCCACAGCTTGGGCATTAACAAACTTGCAGGGCCGGGCCCAAGAAAATTGACGTTGGGGTGGGGACAAGTGTCTTGTCGCTGCAATATATAAAAAAGGGAAATATCGATATAACTCCATGTAAACTTATTAAAATCGGTTTTGGTCCCTTTAAAATCACAAAATCAATATAGGTCCCTATATTTTGCCCAAGTTAACAATTTTAGTCCCCGAGTTAAAAGTTTTTTTTTAAAAAAAGTATATGCTGCGAATATTCCGTCCGGGTAACGGAATCCGTGAAACTAGTATTCGAAAAAGTCCCTACAAAAGTGAGTAAATCGATATAGGTCCTTTTCTATGCCTAAAATGCCCTTGAGCCAAGTGAAATTTCGAAATTGCCCTCATATTGCAATAAGTCCCTGAAATCTGTATAAAATTGGATTTAGTCCTCCAAAACATTTAGAAAATCATATTTAGTCCTTTTTTAAGACAAAAATATCCCTCATTTTTCAGTGTCCTCATCCCTCTTGGAAGCTTATCAATGGTAAAAAAAATAGCCGTTGGATTTATTTCATCAATAAATCCAAATGCGCGTTCGGGCCTTCCTATGGATACATTAACAACATCTTATCTAAACACCATATATAAACTTAGAATTATGATATATTAAACACCATATACCGCAATAAGTCCCTAAAATCTGTATAAAATCAATACATTAAACACCATATAAAAACTTGGTCTGATGTATAACTGTCATATCTGATACATTAAACAACATATATAAACTTAGTATGATGCATGAACTGAGTGAGAGATATGAGGGGTGTTTTAATAAATTTATTTGTTTGGTTAATAGTAACCACATGCGAGTTAACAGGGGTCACGACAGGAATTAAATCAACAATTTATTAAACTTTGTAGGGACTTATTGTGATATTTGAACTTTGCAGGGACTTTTTATGATTTTATCAAGAATACAGGGACTTAAGGAGATTTTTCCATAATATATTTAGAAAGATGCGAGGGTTTTATCGTCATTTTACAGGTATGGTTAAAGTTAACCAAGCCCTGGGTTTGTCAATGTAATGGTAGGGACTTAATCGACATTTTTTTAATAATACAGGGATCTGTGATGATTTTGTGATTTTATAGGGACCAAAATCGATTTTGACAAGTTTACAGGGAGTTATATCGATTTTTCCCTATAAAAAAACGTTGAACATTGTATATCTTTCACTATGTCAGTACATATATAAAGAGACCGGATCCGGTCAGTGTTGAACTCGGTCAGTTCGGTCAGTACCGAACTGCATCACTTATAAATCAAACTGCACAACCAATTGTTGGGTATATTTTTCAATCTCTTATTGGATGCTGATGATACTTAGGAATTCATATTTTCTCTAATAGTTGATTGAATCCAATAAGAGAGTAAAAAATATACCCAATAATTGATTGTACAGTTCGATTTACAAGTGATGCAGTTCGATTTGCACGTTGTGCAATTCGGTACTGACCGAACTGATCGAGGTCGAGCACTAACCGGATCCGGTTCCATATATAAGTACTAGTATGTCTTATATTTTTTATATAAAAATAATAAACTTCAATAGCACAAATAAAGTAAGAGAAAATAAAATGTAAAAATGAATGGAAGAAGGATTGAGCATAACGTTTCCTTATAAAATATATACTTAATTGGTGTCGGTGCTTAGAAAAAAAAACAGTTCGTGTACTGGGCGGACTTTTGAAGTTGGTTTGGCCTTCATAAGCTGCTTTAGTTGTGGGAAATCTTATGCTCTTTTCCCTTTTTTTTTGTTGTTAAACCTTGTTTTAAACTTATACACATTTTGATTTATTTTATTTTTGAAATATATAATTCGCTAATCAAGTACATTCTTTAGTCAAAATAATCAAGTAAATATCCTAATAAACATAATACATATTTTGTAATTCAGTATATACTAACATTATAGAATATGTATTGTGTGAGGTAATTTTAGATATTGTAAGAGTAACGTAGATCAGTAGCAGCGACAACAAATGTGATTTTAAATTGGAGTGAAACATTGTCCTTTATCACATACACTATAAGAAAAATAAAGGCTATCAAAGCAAGAAATTATGCCCATGAGATACAAAAGATTATATACTAAAAGTCAGAAATCAATGGTGTTAAAAGACTTTGTCAGACTTATAAGCGAACATGATTATGAGCATAATATACTAAAATGTTAAATTTGCTTGACTGTTTGAGGTATTACATATTTATTTGTTGATGAATAACTGATGAGAATAAGTGGCATAAAATCAACAAAGCTTTTTTCCGTGAATGTGGCTATTGCAATTGATTTGTTTTTTTTTAATTCAAATTGCTACATTGGAAAAGTCACTGTATGGTTGGTACTTGGTCTTAAAGGGCACCGATTTGTAATGTCTTTGGAAGAACTAAATCCAAGTTAAAAGAAGATGTACGAAATTAAATTCATTGAATCTCCAATCCAGTATATATTTAATCTATACTATAATAATAATGTCTAAAAGATACAAGATACTAACAAAAAGTCCAATGAGCTTGCTTTTTGAATACAAATTGAATTAGCTAGGTTATTTGTAGTATAGGCCCCTTCATATTTATAATTTGGTCCCTGACAAAAATCGGTCACTTTTGCCTTTTCTAGGATATTTGAAGTTCCGCTTTCAATTTTTTTCAGTTTCACAACTAGATCATTATCTATGTTACAAACAGACCCCTCATTCAGATTTTTTTTATTTATAACGAGGTCCCTCGTATGAAATATAAATTGCTGAACTTCAAATTTCAGAAAATTTTATCTAACTTTTTTCGAACCATTAAAACACCTACAGAATTATAAAATAAATATTTTAATGTCTTCATGTGAGTCTATAAATTTATTTATGATAAGTCTCTAGTACAGTTTCAGTTTTCATTTTCATATTGACATTGACGATCATAAAATTAATGATTCCATAGATTTTTATAAATTGTTTTTATTTCACACAGCAAGTGTATCCACTTGTTTCTCATTCTCTCTCTCTCCCCCCCTTCACTAGGGGATTTTTATATTAGAAGTTTGATTTATTTTTAAATTTTTATTGCATCTTCTTTATTAAAGTCTTTAAATTGCATTCCATTTTTCTTTTGGGTATTACAATATTGATTTACAATACCTGGAGAAATCGAGCTTCAATTTATTTTATGAATATTTGTTCAGTTTGATCAAAAGTTTTACATGAATTACATTTAGTCTAATGTAGAAAGTATGTTCTTAGTCTAATGTAAACGTTCTCTAATTCAATTTAAAAATAAAAAAAGTTCATTACCGTATCACCTGGTATACTTTAATTCATAGGTTGTTGTTCGATTCATATATATGGTTATTCATGTTTCATTTATGAATAATTCAATTCATTTTCTTATTAATATTTTGTTTTACAAATTGTATAAATACTTATAAAAAAATGTAAATATATATGTGTATAATAATTATCTTGTTTATTTATCAATGTTCAAGGTTTTCAATTTAATTCATAGGAGTTCAGGTTCTTAGCCAACCCTTAACCATAAATTTTCATGGTGGTCGAGGTCTCATTTTCATTGTATAAGCACCCTTGAACAAGATTTCAATATATGTAATCATTGATCAACACTTGGTGATAAAAGTCGTTGGACACTCATCATCATAGAAACTGTACAATTTGATGATTGTACTATGTATAACGATCATCATTTTAACCATACACAAATAATGATTGATAGTCACGAAAAAATATATAGACAAATTAAATGATGACCATCATATTTTGTCATCAGTGTATCTAAGTTTTTGGTGACGCTAGATCAAAACATGTCACTCAAACCCTGTTTTATTGCACTGTGAAACAAGTTTAGAGAGCTTTTAAAAAAAGTCATGGGAAATGAGCTGGTGATAATTTCTATGTAATGCATTTTATTTATATCCCACCAAACTGATCCAAAAGCAACCGTTTATTTTTATTCCAAGCATCAAATCAGACAATTGATTAAAGATACAAAGGAACATCAATGCATCCTTGCATCAAAAGGAAGAACATATATATGCTTCAGGATCAACGACAGCAGCAGTGTGGACCCAAAGCTGAGACCTTACATTTGCTGTCACCATGGAATCCGCGGTCACGGCAGGTAGTTGCACACGAGGGGAGAAAGCATCTCCCGTCGCAAATCCAGTCGTCATTCGGTTGGGCTTTTGATTCATAGTACTTCAATGAACTCATCGGGTGTAGGACACCGTGTTTGTTTCTTCAATTACTCGGCTTGCTGAAACTAATGAATATAACAAATTGTTTAAAACTACATCATATACAGTTCATATGTTATATATGTACAACAACAATTATAATAACAGGGGACACATGAATGGGAGTAACAAACAGTGTCACATTTGAGTATCGCTATAGTGGTATATGATCCTGATATCACTGTTTTTACACTTGTTTCGAATACAAAGCACAAGCATGGGCATAGTACACACACTATTTTCTATGCATATAAAGGGGTAAGTTATTTTTTAAATTTAATAAATTCTGCCATCTCTTGCATGCTTCAGTTTTTATCTTTAACCAGATGGGCAAGACAGCCGTTTTGGGCCCCCAAATGTTAATATAGATATCAAAAAAGGGCATGGATAAACTCAACCACTTTTGCATATATCATGTTACTAATGCAGCATTAAAAAATAGTTGTATATCTTTCACAATGTCAATTAATATATAATTACACGTATGTGTTATGTTTTTTATATGAAAAAATAAACTTCATTAGCCTAATATAAACTTTTTATAAAAAAATAGCCTAATATAAATTAAGTTAAAGAAAATAAATTTAATAGTCCGCAGCATGCAAAAATGACTGAAAAAAAGCATTGAGCATCACGTTTTCGGTTTTCGATATCATTAATATTTAATACCTCATTTGTGTATGTACTTGGAAAAAGAAAATCTGTACTGGGCCACCAATTGCTTTACTTGTAGAAAGGAAATGATACATCTAAGCCATTCTGCATCCTCATTTACAGTCCGCACCAAAGACTTTTTTTTTATGTTTTTCATACACTCTCTTATTAAAATATATGTTGTTATATTAAATAATGTATATGTTAAGATACACTAGTATATCTTTTCGTTATGAAAAAAAATTACTCCATATAATATGATGAAGTTTCATATATTATGATAGAACATCATATATTATGATAGAACAATATATAATATGTTATATAGCATATGAGACTGCCAAATGAACTGCAAAAAGAACATAGCGTATCACCCCTCTTGTAGAAAATTTAATGCTCTCTTGTTTTTTTAACCCCATTTACAGCTTAACACACGTTTTTATTTATTTATTTATTTATTTATTTATTGTTTACTAACGAAATACATTCTTGCGTAAAAAGTAATTAATCAAGTAAATATCCATATAAACGCAATGTCTATTTTGTAATACATTATATACTGACATGATGGGTTTTTTTCCCTCTGTTTGGTGATTTTAGATATTGTGTGAGTGACGGAGCGACCATAAATGAGACTACAAATTGGATTGAGTGTATCGGTATCCTTTATAACATACACTATAAGAAGAATAAATGCTATAAGCAAGACATTATGCAAATGAGATAAAAGATTATATATCTAAAGTCAGGAATCAGGTTAGAAGACTTTGTCAAAATTATAAGCATACTTGATTATGAGCATCATCTACTGAAATATTTTGTTTGATTGTTTGAGGAACTGAATACTCACTTGTGGATGAATAACTGATGAGAACAAGTAGCACAAAAGCAGCAAAGCTTTTTCCCATGAATGTGGTCATTGCAATTATTTGCTCTCTTTTTCAGATTGGTACCCTAGAAAAGCCACTATATGCTTGGTACTTGATCCTAGAGTGGTACCAATTTATAATGTCTTTGAAGGAACTAAATCTAAGTTAAAGAAGATCTAAGATATTAAATTCATTCATGTTCCAATCCAATATTTATTTAATATATTCAATGACTGAAAAAATTAAATCTAAGAAAAAGTTATAAGATATTTCATATATTTAATAGTCCAATCTAGTGTATATTTATTTTAGGCCTTATTTATTTATTTTTTCCGTATAAAATTTCTTTTTAGTTAATAAAAGATATCAATCAACCTGCTATTACAACTTGAGGATCATGGAAGCTAATTTATCTTGAGAATAATCAAACAAATACAAAAAATTAATGTGGTTTGACAAACCGTGCCTACATCCAATTGGAACAGACTGGAGATCAATTTACTATCTTCGAGATACCATAAAATACCATTTTATAATAGCATCACGGTAAAAATGTCAATACACAAATACAAGTTCAGCAGGGAACTCAACCCCCATTCACCTCTGAAAAGTCAATAATACTCTGTGCATAGGATCAACCTCTATAATATAACACCTACACATTCATAAAAATGCAATTGCAAGATTAATATTATATATATATTGTGAAATGATTAGATGAGGCCATGCGACAAGTGCGAACTGCGTACATACATACTTATCGAGGTATATGCGTCGATAAAGAAAGTATATACCTCGATAAGCTTCAATGAGGTATATGCTTCAATGATCTGATATGCTATCTTTATCGACGCATATACCTCGATAAGTGATGTATATATGCGGTTCGCACCTGCCGCATGACCTCACCTATATATGCCGTTCGATCACGGGTCCATCGCATCCGACGATCGATGTGAATCGCATCCGACCGTCCGATGCGATAGACCCGTGATCGCTGCCGCACCTAATCATCCCTCTATATATATATATACAATAATGATTCATAGGCCCCAATTTCACAGGCCCCAAATAAGCCCCATGATGTGGCAATGAGACATTACCTATTATGCCCTTTTACTTAATAACTACCCTAACATATATCCCTATGATTGTGGAGTATCATCAATTCTAAAAATCATATATTCCTTCACCATTATTTCTTCATTATTATTTCTTCAGCACACACGGTGCCTCTCCTTCTCCTCCTCCCCCTCCATCTCCGGCAAGACCCTCAAACGCCGCTTCTCTGACCTCACCGGCATCCTCGTCTCCTCCCAACGCCTTATCTCCGGAACCATAGACATCCGCGACGAAACCCTAGTACCCCTAGTACCCCCTCCCGATGCTTTAGGGTTCCCTCTGACACTCCACCTCCTCCTCTGCCTCCCAGGCTTGAAGGGCAGGTTCGGGTGATTTTCGAAAGATTTTCGAATGATGATTGTGATTTTTGAAAGATTTTCGGATGATGATTTTTGTTACATTTGAAATGTAACAGTCTTGTGCATATGTGTAGCAACGGTGGCGACGGTCTCTATAATGATTGCTTCAGTTTTCGTTGTGATGGTGGTTTTAATGAGTGCTTCAGCTTTAATGACTTCGTTTGTTCTTAGTTGTTCTAAGGAGACGACGATCTCGGAGAACATAAAAGTTCGAGCTCTTGAAACGCGGGTGGTGGTGGTGGTGGTCTCAGACATGGACTCTCTGAGAAACTACAAAAGTGATGTCGCCATTGGAGATGGAGAATATGAAGTAATCGTGAGCCAGGTTCGGTATTATTTTGTTGTATTTACATTGTGGAATCTGTGCATTGATTAATATTGGTACATTTTATAAATGTAACAGTTAATGAATAATGTGATTTGATGCAAAAGAGACACATTTAAGCAATACACAGTTTTTTTTGTTATTTTGTTACATTTAAAATGTAACAATCTTGTAACAACATAATGTTATTTAACATACGAATTCATGGATATTTCAATGATCAATCATATTATTATTCATGAATGTTTGATTTACAGGGCGTCTGCTACATCCTTTCTCCTCTTTTTTTGTTTCTACAACATTTTGTAACATGAATGTTATAAACTGTTACATTCACATATTTATGTTTCATTTATGCATCACTGTTACATTCTGTTACATTTACACAATTATACAATAATAAGATTGTTACATTTACATTTATGCATTTCTGTTACATTCTGTAACAGTTATAATCATAAAAAAAAACTGTAACTTTTTTTTTGTTATTTAGATAATTTTAGTGTAATTTAGGTAAATTTTGGTATAATTTTGATGAAAAATAATATAGTTAATTTTTGTATAAATTAGGTAAGTTTTGGTGTAAAATTCATAAGAATTTAAAATTCAAATTTTGAAATAGATAAATTTTAGAGTGGGATATATTTTTCAAAATACTTAAATTTTAAAATAAGAAAATTCAAATTAATGTGAAGGGCATATTCGTATTTTACCATTTTACACTTTTTCAAAAGTCAACAAACCAATAAAAACCAACCAATAAGGTGATGACACCTCATGGGGCTTGTGAATGGGGCTTGTGATTTGGGGCCTATGTATCACCACTCATATATATATATATGGTCGCGATTACGTGCGGTATGCGGTCGGTGCGGTTTACGACGTGGGCCGTCCGATCGCGGGTCCATTGCATCCAACGGTCGACGTGAATCGCACCCGACCGTCCGATGCGATGGACCCGTGATCGACGGCCCGTGATCGCGCACCGCACCGACCGTAAACCGCACCTAATCGGCTCCCATATATATATATATATATATATATATATATATATATATATATATATATATATATATATATACGCGAGCGATTAGGTGTGGCGAACGGCGGGTGCGGCCGCGACGTGGGCCGTTCGATCGCCGGTCCATCGCATCCAACGGTCGATGTGAATCGCACCCGACCGTCCGATGCGATGGACCCGTGATCGACGCCGCACCCGCCGTTCGCCGCACGTAATCACCCCTATATATATATATATATATATATATATATATATATATATATATATATATATATATATATAGGGATCCGATTACATGCGGTTTACGGTCGGTGCGGTGCGCGATCACGGGCCGTCGATCACGGGTCCATCGCATCGGACGGTCGGGTGCGATTCACGTCGACCGTTGGATGCGATGGACCCGCGATCGAACGGCCCACGTCGTAAACCGCACCGACCGCACACCGCACGTAATCGCGACCATATATATATATATATATGGGAGCCGATTAGGTGCGGTTTACGGTCGGTGCGGTGCGCGATCACGGGCCGTCGATCACGGGTTCATCGCATCGGACGGTCGGGTGCGATTCACGTCGACCGTTGGATGCGATGGACCCGCGATCGGACGGTCCACGTCGTAAACCGCACCGACCGCATACCGCACGTAATCGCGACCATATATATATATATATATATATATATATAGTTCCGATTACGTGCGGTGTGCGATCACGGATCCATCGCATCGGACGGTTGGATGCGATGGACCCGCGATCGGACGGCCCACGTCGCACACCGCACCGACCGTACACCACACGTAATCGCGACTATATATATATATATATATATATATATATATATATATATATATATATATATATATATATATAGGGATCCGATTACGTGCGGTGTGCGGTCGGTGCGGTGCGCGATCACGGGCCGTCGATCACGGGTCCATCGCATCGGACGGTCGGGTGCGAATCACATCGACCGTTGGATGCGATGGACCCGCGATCGGACGACCCACGTCGTAAACCGCACCGACCGCACACCGCACGTAATCACGACCATATATATATATATATATATATATATATTAAATTTCATAATCAACTTCCTTTTATTGCTTCATGTTGTAATGAAATTCGATGTACATGCAATATTCTAGAGATATATGTATCCCTGAGTGTTATTGAAAATGTGTGTATTTATGTATGTAAGTACATTGATAAATACAATGCTATACCTCAACTGCTGAATTAGTGAGAGTGACTGTAGCACAGAACACAGTACATGAGAGGGCTAGACATGTGGCATTGTTTGTGAAGGAGACAAGCCATGCATGAATGATTCACTTAAATTCATTGGTTATTCAATTTATTTCATGAATATTTGTTCAATTTCGTTGAAAGTTTTACATGAACTATATTTAGTCTAATGTCCGATGTAAAAGTTCTCTAATTCAATTTAATAGTAAAAAAGTGAATTTTTTAATTATAGATTATAACTTATAAATTATAAGTTGGCAACTTGGCATTGTGTATCCTATATAATCTAGATTTAGATTTGAGGTGTCACATATAATCATATATAATCCATTGTTTAGTTAGATTTAGATTTTAGGTATCAAAGGTCTTGCTGATGACCTGCTAGGACAAATGGTTGGGCCTCCAAAGGCAGCCCGGGTTGCTTTTTTGTTCCGCAAGGACAAATGGTCTCACGTTTGGGAAGAAATCTCCAACAAAAGGTCAGCCTACGAATGGACAAATTGGCTTTGGAAGTCTCACCAGTCCCCTAAACACTCTTTTTGTACTTGGTTAGGATGTCATAACAAGACTCCTACATTGAATTTTCTCTTTGGAAGGGGCACTGTGCATGACATGGTTTGCAAATTATGCAAAAGGGAAGCTGAAACATGGATCCATCTGTTCCTTAACCCGAACCATTCCTCGATATGAAACAAATCTTATCAAATTGAAATCCAAAAAAATCATATTGAAATCCAAAAGATTGCCCCTCTTCCCTCAATGACACACAGGGTTCACGTTCTCTAGACTTAGGGTTTTCATATTTTTCTTTTTTATTGGTTTTCACTACCAAGTGAAGGAGAGGTATATAGGTATTCATAGATCATTCATTATCCACATTTTGTTTGTTTAAATATTATTAAGCTAAAGGGGATCCTCACTGGTGTCAAACTGGTGCTTCAACATGGATCTCCCAAATTATCGATCGAAGGGGACCCCCAAGCAGCATTAATATGAATCAAAGGGAAAAGGTCACCTCCATGGACTGCTTAGAGCATCTCCAATGAACATGTTAATTCACTAGTTAATGTCATATTTTTATAAAAGATGTAAAAATTGTGCTCCAATGAAAGTGTTAAGGGTATGTTAAATATGAGTCCCACCTGTCATATGTTAGTTTTCATGTTAATTTTAGCTAGTGCTTTAGCCAACCAAATGTGGGTTCCACCATTCAAAATATTCAAAAAAATATTATTTTGGGTGGGTGGAGAGCTTTGAGTGGGTAGAGAGATGAACTCACTATTGTTTTAACTAGTTATTTAACTAGTCCATTGGAGCAACAATCACCAACTAAATAAGAATGTAGTAAATGAGAGTCTAGTTGATGGATAAAGTACTGACATGTCACTTTAACATCTTAGTTAGTTAACATGTCCATTGGAAATGCTCTTACAACACCCTAAAGAAATAGAGTTCCCTGTTTTCAGATGCAGTTAGAACAGAGTACCCAAGGAAAAACAGTTCTTGATAGTGTGATGACTCATTGAACCATCAATATGAATATTTGGCCAGGCCGAAAATGCATTGGTGGGAATGCAATGTAGTCCTACACTTCCCTCCAAACCACGAGTTTCCAGACTCCCAATAGACGCACTTTTTGTTATCTGAATTTTGTGAAATTTTAATGTGAATTTTATTATCTATTTATTTATCTATCTTAGTTTTTTTATTGAGAGATGTAGTGAGGCAACTTTGTATTTTATGTGGGAGCATCATTGACTTACTTGCACAAGTGTTAATTACCCATCTCCTACACTTTCCACTACCAACTACCTCATTCATTCCACCATTTTTCCATGACTTGGAAAACCAAATAGACCATCACTTTCCATAAACCTCCTATTTCCTATGCCTTGGTAAACCACCTTGACTACCATTTTCCATAAACCTTCATTTATCTATGTTTTGGTACTCTATACTAGGTGTTATGAATCCAACTACCCACAACCCATTTCCCATACTACTTTGTCTATAAAGGGAGACCCTCTCCACCATTTCAATTAAACTCAATCTAACTCACTACACAAAATCCCAACACCACCTAAAGCATACACTTGTGCAAGCTTGTCTCTAGTAGTTCAATTTTGAATATAAGCTTGTCTCTTATAGTAAAATATAATAGTCAATTTTCTCTCATCTTGGAGTTGTTCAGTCTTCTTCTATTTTTGGTTGTGAATCTTCTTGAGCTAGTGTGACTTTGGTTGCACTATTTGAGAGCCTCGTGTCTCTCCGAAGAATTATGTGTATTTCTAAATTTGCACATTTTATATCAATACAATGTTTACATTTACCCTCCAAAAAAGTTCATATATAATCTAAGAAATTAGAAAGTAAAATTGTCTGATAAATGATCTAGTTCACAAACTAATCAACAACTGATATTGAAAGTTCTTTTTTTAATTCCTTTTCCATATTTAAAGATTTGGAAAACTTAAATAGAATCCTGCAAAATTCTGGGAACAACATTACTTCCAATCACAAAAAGAAAGAGAAAAAGAGACTTGGAAAAATTTATGAATGAATGTGAAGAAAATAAGATCACAAAAATATACGAGATGGAATACCCTTTAAGCTTATATTTTTGGAAGAAATTTTAAAACATAACTTTTAAAATATACAAGAATGCACTTTGCCCATTTTGCAATGTTTGTTTGTAGTTATCATTACTGTGTTCTGTGATACAGTCACTAATTCAGCAGTTGAGGTATAACATTGTATTTATCAATGTACATACATACATATATATATAAATACACACATTTTCAATAACACTCAGGGATACATATATCTCTAGAATATTTCATGTACATCGAATTTCATTACCACATGAAGAAATAAAAGGAAGTTGGATTATGAAATTTAAAATATACGCACACATATATAGGGACATGATTAGGTGATGCCATGCGGCAGGTGCGAACCGCACACATACATCACTTATCGAGGTATATACTCTCTTTATCGACGCATATACCTCGATAAGTATGTATATACGCAGTTCGCACCTACCGCATGACTTCACCTAATCATTTCAATATATATATATATATATATATATATATATATATAAATCTTGCAATTGCATTTCTATGAATGCGTACGTAGGTGTTATATTATTGTAACACCTGTGAATTTTATCTTATTTATATATTTAAATTAAATATACAAATATGATATTTGAATTGAAATTTATGTGTTTTGTGTGTTTTTTAAGTTTGGGCCCATTTAGTATATCCTTGTGGGCCCATTTCAATTTACAATTTGAAATACTAATTATTATGTTGAAATTTTTATATATTTTTATTTTTTAGATCTTCAAGATCTTAAATGGTTACAATCTTATTAACATTGGAACTCAAAAGATTAAGTTTTGAGATTTCATTGTTATTGATTTTGAGGGACCCCGTTTTGAATTTGTGAATTTCTTATAATATGCTTCAGGGACCTATATGTAATTCGGATAGGAACCTATTTATAAATATAAAATAAGAAAGGGGTCGTTTTGTCATTTCGTTAGATTTTGGTATCTAAGTATATATGTCTATATTAAGGGTGTGCCGTGTGCGGTGGGTCTCGTCGGTTCGGCAGAAACAGAGAGAGAGAGAGAGAGAGAGAGAGAGGGGGGATTAGAGAGAGAAAAAAAAGGGTATTTATTCTTTTTTTTTATTATTATTTAATTATTAGATCAATGTTTAGCTATTTTGATTTTTAAGATTTTAATAAAAATAGAGTTTTGATTTATTATTTATTTTAAGGATTAAATATATTTTTATGTTGTGGGATGTTTAGTTTTTGATCAAGTTATACTTTTAATATATATATGTTTATGTTGTTAGATTCTTATGATTTTATAAAAACAAGGGTTTTGATCTATTATTATTTTTATTAGATCTATATTAGATATTTAGATTTTTTTTAGTCTTCATAAACTTATGGTTTCGATTTATTATTTATTTTAAAGATTAGATTTATGATCAGATTTCTAAAATATAAGTTTTTTAATAATACTAGGGTTATGATTTATGCGTATACTTAATAAGATTTATTTATTTTCAAATTTCATTCTCCGGACCTAGGGTCTATTTGAGGTGAGTAGGCCTATTGATTTATTTTATGTGAGTTTTTCTCTACATCGTTGAATTTTACGTGTTCATTTTATTTGTATGATATTATGTGATATCTACACATTTATATTATGATTATTTTGCATGATTTTGATATTTTACAAATTGATGAAATTGCATTTCTTACTGAATAAAGTTGCATGATTTAATTCATTCGTCTTGTCATTTAAAATAGCATGAATTATGCTATTCATGTTTCAAGAATTAATACAATGCATTTTTGATGTTGATGTTTTCGAAATAACATTTGGATTAAAGATTTTCATTTCGAGACTTTTGAAAAAAAATTTAGGACTAGTGGAGACAACCTAGTCCTAGGAGATTTTATCAAGATGCATATCATGACATATTTTTTGGAATAAATCCCCCCGTAGTATTTCGCCTTTGGGGAGGAAGGTCTAGGACTCGAAGAGTCTCAAGATCGGTGAGGGGTGTGGTAAAGCATTCCTTACAGCGGCGGATTCCTTTGTTTGGAGTCTGCAGCAACCGGGGCATCCTGTGCTGGTGTTCTCGTAGTGATGGCAGCGGCGACCCATCAGCGTCTTCTAGATCCGACGTCTCCTCGAGGGAGCTTTTTGAGCGATTTAGTCGCTTGGGGCTTGGCACACCTGTTTTTGGGAAACGGTTCTTCCGATTGAGAACCTTACCCGGTCATATCATTTAAGCTGCATGATTTCTATGACGTGGACCAAGGATTGGGCCACGTGATTGCATTTAAATTATATTCTATTAAGCTCATGAATTTAATTTGATTTTTAAAAGAAAATTCTTATTTTTTTATATATAAATATATATATATATGATATTTTTTTCTCTCATGATTTCTCTGATGTGGGCCAAGGATTGGGTCACGTGCGCATTAAAATATTTTTTTTTAAAAAAAAAAATTTATGATTTTAAATTGATTTGATAAAATAAAAGATTTATTAAATAAAATTCTAATTTTCATAAAACTTTATTTTTATATATACTGTCACGTGAGATAATTTGTTAGTGGACTTATTCACTGAGTTAATCACTCACCCTATTCGATATGGGCTGGTTGTTTCATAACCAGGTAGCTCGTCTTCTGAGGACCAAGATAAAGTTTGAACTTTCATACGCTTCAGGGATCTCGTCGAAGTAGCAATATTAGAGAATAAATAATAGTCATGGTCAACTATTTGGATTTACTTTAATTTAGATGGCTCCCACAGGGGTGGTTTGTTATGTATTTTCTTTTCAGTATCTGGTCTTCGCAAAAACTCTGATATATTGTAAAGTCATTAGTGATTTAATACCGTTGGTATTATTTATTTTATTATTATCGGTTTTATTATATTTATATTATATGGGTATCATATAAGAAAAAAAAGAGCTGCAAAATTTTGGTCTTGTAATTGGATTAAATTTAGTAGTGACCCGTTTACCGTCCGATAAGCGATTAGGTAAATGTGGGGCGTTACAATTATAGAGGTTGATCTCGTGCACAGAGTATTGTTGACTTTTCAGAGTTGAATGGGGGTTGAGTTCCCCGCTGAGCTTGTATTTGTGTATTGACATTTTTACCGTGATGCTATTATAAAATGATATTTTATGGTATCTCAAAGATAGTAAATTGATCTCCAGTCTATTCCAATTGGATGTAGGCACGGTTTGCCAAACCACATGAATTATTTGTGTTTGTTTGATTATTCTCAAGATAGATTAGCTTCCATGATCCTCAAGTTGTAATAGCAGGTTGATTGATATCTTTTATTAACTAAAAAGAAATTTTATTCGGAAAAAATAAATAAATAAGGCCTAAAATAAATATACACTAGATTGGACTATTAAATATATGAAATATCTTAGAACCTTTTCTTAGATTTAATTTTTCCAGTCATTGAATATATTAAATAAATATTGGATTGGAACACGAATGAATTTAATATCTTAGATCTTCTTTAACTTAGATTTAGTTCCTTCAAAGACATTATAAATTGGTACCACTCCAGGATCAAGTACCAAGCATATAGTGGCTTTTCTAGGGTACCAATCTGAAAAAGAGAGCAAATAATTGCAATGACCACATTCATGAGAAAAAGCTTTGCTGCTTTTGTGCTACTTGTTCTCATCAGTTATTCATCCACAAGTGAGTATTCAGTTCCTCAAACAATCAAACAAAATATTTCAGTATATGATGCTCATAATCAAGTATGCTTATAATTTTGACCAAGTCTTCTAACCTGATTCCTGACTTTAGATATATAATCTTTTATCTCATTTGCATAATGTCTTGCTTATAGCATTTATTCTTCTTATAGTGTATGTTATAAAGGATACTGATACACTCAATCCAATTTGTAGTCTCATTTATGGTCGCTCCGTCACTCACACAATATCTAAAATCACCTAATAGAGGAAAAAAACCCATCATGTCAGTATATAATGTATTACAAAATAGACATTGCGTTTATATGGATATTTACTTGATTAGTTACTTTTTACGCAAGAATGTATTTCGTTAGTAAACAATAAATAAATAAAACCGTGTGTTAAGCTGTAAATGGGGTTAAAAAAAACAAGAGCATTAAATTTTCTACAATTAGAGGATAATAAAAATTAATAAAGTATATATCTTATCTAAGGAGGTTATATATATTTACTCTTGAAGACTGAACTAATGAAGACACACACTTTGTTATTGCATCACTTATAATTAGGTTGTGTGGTACAAAAACTTAAGGGATTCTCTTTACAGATTCTTCTATGATTGTCTTACACAATGCTACAATTTTTTATATTGATCATGGTTTAAAACAGTAATTAAAAACTTTGTAGTGGTGATAGTTGATGAATTTGAAGTTAAGTGAAAAAATATGATTGAAGAACTTCATATGGAGGACAATGCATGGTTGAACTCCTTGTACGAGAATCTTCATTTCAGGTATATATGTTACTTAACCAAGCATATACCTCATATTACAAAGTATATAACACAACTAACAATTACATCACACAATAATCATTAAACAAAATAATCATGCCCACCGGATTGCTGCGGAGCAAGGACATCAAGAATATGGGGCCACCCCTCTGCTTCCTTTAATGTGGGGTCAACAAGTTATATATACCATCCAAATTAAAGTACATACTAGTATTAAGGATGTATATACACCCATTGGTCACCATAGTTATTTTGCTTGTGGAGAGGAGAGGTCTACCGAAACCCCCATGCCGCCATCACAATCACAAAGTTCATATCACGACGTTTTGATGGGATCACAAATACAAAGTTCACAACACAGTTTTTAGATGGAATCACAACCACACCAGCTAGATAAGTAATTTGACATATAGATAACATTCAAATGTAATTTTGAACAATGTTGTTGTTTATAAAAGGTTAACAACAAAAACTCGTGCTATTAAATAATAAAGATAAAGTTGTCTCCAACAAACACTTCTCCGTCCTGAACGGAGGGATGTTGAAGAAACCCCTAAATGGAGTAGATTTGATGCCCTACTCTGGATGTGCAGATGCCTCTCGTTGAGCTCCGTATCCTTCATGAAATCAATTATTTGTGTGACTGTGCACCTCCATCGGCTTCAAAGAAGACTTCACCTATTTCAGAGACACCTATAACAACAAAAACTTGTGCTATTAAATAATAAAGAAGCACATCAATAGTGTATGAATGGTCAAGGTATATTCTTGACAATACTTCCAGTTACCATGATGGCTGAATTGATGAAAGATGAAGGTTGAAAATGGTGAGTGGATTAAGGTTTCTAAGGAACGAAAAACCCTTTGAGAATGTTTTTGATTTCTAGTTTCAAGTTTTGAAACAGGAAAAAATTGATTTAAGATTAAAAATATTAAAATAAGATTGAAATATTTGATCGATGAGACCATATGCTAAAAAAATTAAAACAGGGAAGAGAGTGTGTGGTGGTGTAGATATCCAGTCTCTTTCATTATCCAGTCTTCTCTAAAGAGTTGTAAAAATGGTGAAAGTCGACGGTGAGAGTGGTGACATAGATAAAAGATGGTGAGGCGGTGAGGGAAGGGAAGGGAAGAGACATTCACCAGTGAGGCGGAGAGAAAATGTTAGAGAGAGTGTGTCTTTGTTTTCTGGAAGACGAAATGTTTTTAGTTGAAGAGAGAGAGAGAGAGAGAGTGTGAGTGTTTTGTAGAAAACGAATGGGGAGAGAGGAAAGAGAGAGTGAGAGAGTGAGTGTTTTGTAGAAAACGAATGGGGAGAGAGAAAAGCTGCATTGGAACTCGAAACGAATAAGTGCATACAGAAAAATTGATGGAACATGGTATATACCCCACTAGAAAAGTATATGCTGTTTACAAAGGTGCATATACTGGCCACATTTAAATCGTGTTTCGAGAATGGTCGATGGGCCATGTGACGTTGTCATAAACGTCAGCTCGACCATTTAATGCAGTGTCAGAGGACCATTTAATGCAGTGACATCATCAATTTTTGAATTTCAAATTTTGAAACACATCGAGTCCGCCTAATTTAAAAAACCACAAAAATCAAGTCAGCTCAACTTTCCACGTAGGATCTGACGTGGAGACTGAGTTTCGAACTGAGAACTGGTCGGAGTGTATCATTTTCCATTTTTTAATGCTGCATTAGTAACATGATATATGCAAAAGTGGTTGAGTTTATCCATGCCCTTTTTTGATATCTATATTACATTTGGGGGCCCAAAACGGCTGTCTTGCCCATCTAGTTAAAGATAAAAACTGAAGCATGCAGGAGATGGCAGAATTTATTAAATTTTAAAAATAACTTACCCCTTTATATGCATAGAAAATAGTGTGTGTACTATGCTCATGCTTGTGCTTTGTATTCGAAACAAGTGTAAAAACAGTGATATCAGGATTATATACCACTATAGCGACACTCAAATGTGACACTGTTTGTTATTCCCATTCATGTGTCCTGCACAATATATATCTCATTGAAAAATTAATATGGTTTTTGACTTCTTCTGTGGATGACTATACAAGTTCATCTTTGCGAAAGTATTTGCATCGTTTTACATGTATTATTTTTACCTTCCATAATTGTTGTTGTACATAACATGTGAACTGTATATGATGTTTTAAACAATTTAGTTTCAGCAAGCCGAGTAATTGAAGAAACAAACACGGTGTCCTACACGCCGATGAGTTCATTGAAGTACTATGAATCAAAAGCCCAACCGAATGACGACTGGATTTGCGACGGGAGATGCTTTCTCCCCTCGTGTGCAACTACCTGCCGTGACCGCGGATTCCATGGTGACAGCAAATGTAAGGTCTCAGCTTTGGGTCCACACTGCTGCTGTCGTTGATCCTGAAGCATATATATGTTCTTCCTTTTGATGTAAGGATGCATTGATGTTCCTTTGTATCTTTAATCAATTGTCTGATTTGATGCTTGGAATAAAAATAAACGGTTGCTTTTGGATCAGTTTGGTGGGATATAAATAAAATGCATTACATAGAAATTATCACCAGCTCATTTCCCATGACTTTTTTTAAAAGCTCTCTAAACTTGTTTCACAGTGCAATAAAACAGGGTTTGAGTGACATGTTTTGATCTAGCGTCACCAAAAACTTAGATACACTGATGACAAAATATGATGGTCATCATTTAATTTGTCTATATATTTTTTCGTGACTATCAATCATTATTTGTGTATGGTTAAAATGATGATCGTTATACATAGTACAATCATCAAATTGTACAGTTTCTATGATGATGAGTGTCCAACGACTTTTATCACCAAGTGTTGATCAATGATTACATATATTGAAATCTTGTTCAAGGGTGCTTATACAATGAAAATGAGACCTCGACCACCATGAAAATTTATGGTTAAGGGTTGGCTAAGAACCTGAACTCCTATGAATTAAATTGAAAACCTTGAACATTGATAAATAAACAAGATAATTAACATTGAAACAAGTTCTTTCATTTTGAACTGAATAATTCGTGGAAAAAATTAATAATAATAAAATTAATTGAACTATTCACAAATGAAACATTAACTATTTATATAGAATAAACAACCTATATATGAATTAAAGTAAACAAGGTGGTATGAAAATGATCTCTTTACTATTGTTAAATTGAGCTAAACAACTATTACATTAGAGTTAAAATAGGCTTTTCATTGTACTAAATTTTATTCAAATTGTTCATAAGATGCATTGTAACTTAATTTTTCAAATCTTTTGATATCAGTCGTCTGTTAGTTTGAGAACTTGGTCATTATCCAACAATCTTAATTTTTTCAGAAATTATGATACACATATATATTTACATTTTTTTATAAGTATTTATACAATTTGTAAAACAAAATAATAATAAGAAAATGAATTGAATTATTCATAAATAAAACATGAATAACCATATGAATCGAACTAAACAACCTATGAATTAAAGTATACCAGGTAATACGGTATTGAACTTTTTTTGTTGTTATTAAATTGAATTAGAGAACTTTTACATTAGACTAAGAACATACTTTATACATTAGACTAAATGTAGTTCATATAAAACTTTTGATCAAACTGAACAAATATTCTTGAAATAAATTGAAGCTCAATTTCTCCAAGTATAATAAATCGATATTGTAATACCCAAAAGAAAAATGGAATGCAATTCAAAGACTTTAATAAAGAAGATGCAATAAATTTTTTTAAAATAAATCGATCTTCTAATATAAAAATCATTAAGGTCTCTGTTTTAAAAGAATTTGACTCTTATACATATTATAAAATTATATATCATTTAAAACATTTCTTTTTGTGTCTCTACAAATTTTTTTAATAGATCAATAAAATTCTATTTTCTTATGTATTAATGTTTTTCCAACACTTTTTGAGATATGCTCTTTCACGGGGAACCACTAATATTTTGTCAAAATTCTCAAACAACAATGTAACCACAATATTTAATGTAACAAATATTTAATAATATATATGATCATAATAATCAATAAACTGATTTAAATATTTTTTATGGGAAGTCAAAATCCCCTATTAAAGGGAGGGAGAGAGAAAGAGAGAGAGAGAGTTAGAAAGAAGTGGATACACTTGCTGTGTGAAATAAAAAGAATTTATGAAAATTTATGGAATCGTTAGTTTTATGACCATCGATATCAATATAAAAATGAAAACGGAAATCGTATTAGAGAGTTGTCATAAATAAATTTACAGACTCACATGAAGACATTAAAATATTTATTTTATAACTTTATAGGTATCTTAATGGTTTAAAAAAAGTTAAATAAAATTTTCTAAAATTTGAAGTTCAGCAATTCATATTTCAGACTAGGGACCTCGTTATAAATCATAAAATCTGAATGGGGGGGGGGGTCTGTTTGTAACACAGATAAGGATCTGATTGCGAAACTGATAAAAATTGAGAGCAGAACTTCCAATATCCTAGAAAAGGCAAAAGTGACCGATTTTTATCAGGGACCAAGCTATAAATAAGAAAGGGGCCTATCTGCAAATGACCTAGCTAATTCAATTTGTCTTCAAAAAGCAAGCTGATTGGACTTTTTGTCAGTATCGTGTATCTTTTAGACATTATTATTATTATAGTATAGATTAAATATATACTAGATGGGAGATTCAATTAATTTAATATCCTACATTTTCTTTAACTTGGATTTAGTTCTTCCGAAGACATTATAAAACGGTGCCACTTTAGGACCAAGTACCAACCATACAGTGACTTTTTCCAATGTAGCAATTTGAATAAAAAAAAGCAGATCAATTGCAATAGCCACATTCACGAAAAAAGCTTAATTTGCTGCTTTTATGCCACTTGTTCTCATCAGTTATTCATCAACAAGTAAATATTTAATACCTCAAACAATCAAACAAATTAAACATTTTAGTATATTATGCTCATAATCATGTTTGCTTACAAGTCTGACAAAGTCTTTTCACACCATTGATTAGGACCGTTTGGGTAGCAAAATAGGGGTGGAATAGGGGAGGAATAGACAAAACAGGTGTTTGGGTAGACGTAATAAGGGGGTATAGCTATGCAGAATAAGGAGAGAATAAACTGGTTTTGTATTCCAAGTCCACCCATAGAATTGTGTTATTCCTCCATTAGAATAAGAAAACTCATCTATCAAATCATATATCATCACATCAAATCACCTGTTATCACCTCTTATACATCAATGGGGCCCACATGTCAAATCAACTTTTTACACCTTATTCACATCTTATTCTTCATCAACCAAACTCCTCAACCTTTATTATTACGTTTCCCAATGAGAATAACTGAAAACACAACCAAACACAAAATCTTTTATCCCATTAATAAAGTCAACAATTCCTGGAATAAGTATAAACCCCATAATAACTTATATCGCTATCCAAACAGACTCTTACCCCCCGTTTGGGGTGAAGAATAAACCAAGAATTGGGGAGAATACAATAGAATAAGCCCCAAACAGCTGTTTGTTTGACAAGAATAAACCTTGATAGCTATGTCTGGATAAGCTAGGATAAGGCTTGATAACTATTCTAAGAAAATGGTGGAATTGCTTATCAGGGCTTATCTATGCCAATGGATAAAAATACCCTTCTCTGTCATTTTAAAATATTTATCTCACCTAACACTCTCTGCACACATTCCAAAAACTGTCACATCTATCATATCACACTCATATCTCTTATACTTATTCCCAAACACAAATAATTTATGCAGAGGTATAATTGTCATTTAAAAATCATAAACTCTTATCCATCTCTTATCTACCACTTATCCTTACTTTATTCAAGGTGAACCAAACAACAAAAATATCAATTTTACGTTTTCCAATGAGAATAACAGAAAAAACAACCAAACAAAAAATTACCAATTCAACATGGATTGTTATCTATCCCAGTATAGCTATCAAGGACAAATAACCTTATGTCACACCCCAAATGGGCCCTTAGTATATAATATTTTTTATCTCATCGACATAATTTCTTGCTTCGATAGCCTTTATTTTTCTTATTGTGTATGTAATAAAGGACAATGTTACACTCACACCAATTTAAAATCACATTTGTTGTCATTACCGATCTACGGTACTCTTACAATATCTAAAATTACCTCACACGATACACATTCTATCATGTCAAGTATATACTGAATTACAAAATATGTATTATGTTTATTTGGATATTTACTTGATTATTTTGACTAAAGAATGTACTTCATTAGCGAATTATATATTTCAAAAAAAAAAATCAAAATGTGGGAGCTTGTAAACATAGTTTTATAAAAAAAGAAAAAAAAGCATAACATAACATTTCCCACAACTAAAGCAGCTGGCCCTTTGTGACATATTATGAGGCCAAACCAACTTCAAAAGTTTGCCCACTTAGTGCCCAGTACACAAACTTTTTTTTTTTTCAAAGTACCGACACCAATGAAATATTATTTATAAGGAAACGCTGTGCTCAATCCTTTTGCATTCATTTTTACATGCCACACACAATTTTATTTTCTTTAACTTTATATTTGCTATTGAAGTTTATTTTTTTATATAATAAAATATAACATACACTAAGAATTATATATGTAGTGACATAGTAATGCAGATATCATAGCCACAAATTATACGGATGGATGAGATTAGATAAACCAGAAAAGAAGAAGACGTACATCTTGATCATTTGGGAGTACTGTGACTTCAAATGGCCAAAAATTTCAAATTGTATATTAGAATTGCTATTATAATATGTTCACGTGTTCGTATCGACGAGCTCTACAGGCGTAGTTGTTACGCCACTACGCCAGATTTTGGACGATTTGACCCCAAAGATGATCTCAGAATGCTCCAAAATTTGGCGTATGACTCGTCGATACGAACGCGTGGATCAACAACGTCGTTGGAGCCTGCAAATTTCGTATCATTGATCGGATCTGCAAAAGAGCGTATGACTACGCTACATCAATAGTGAATGATATACAATGTTTGGGCTTTTTTTATACTGCAGTGACACCCGGGTAAATCAAATGCATTTCAACGTTCCTC
Source organism: Acorus calamus (assembly GCA_030737845.1). Classification (NCBI taxonomy): domain Eukaryota; kingdom Viridiplantae; phylum Streptophyta; class Magnoliopsida; order Acorales; family Acoraceae; genus Acorus; species Acorus calamus. The sequence continues at coordinate 3,519,733 of CM060864.1, read as the reverse complement.
AATGAGCTTCTACGACCTCACTTCGGTGGGAGCATAGAGCAAAGTGCAGTAGGGAGCAATTCATTGGACTAAATGTAGTTCTTGTTAATTTTCAAACAAATGGAGCAATTCATGAAATAAATTGAACAACCAATTAATTGAAGTGAATCATTTCGTCTCTTATATATCACATTCACAAAGAATCCCACCTACATCTAGCACTCTAGCTCATTATGTTCAGTGTTACATTCTATCACACTAGTTGAATAGTTCAATATACAGCGCATTATTCAACAATTTACATAAATAAATAAATAAATACACACATTTCAAACAACAATAAAGAATAATTATATCGGTAGAATATTGCATATGCATTGCAGTTGAAATCCCATGGCATACCATGTAAAGTAATAAACTGAAGTTTGATTGAAAATTGATATAGATGGGAATGTATTGATATATATTAATCATGTAATTGCATTTCTAGGCATGCATATCCATCATTAGCTAAAAAAGATTCATGAAATAAATACTAGATTATACCATCAAAGATATTAAATATCTTAGATCTTCTTTAAATTAAATTTAATTCTTCCAAAGACAATATAAATTGGTACCACTCTAGGATCAAATACCAACCATATAGTGGCTTTTCTAAGGTATCAATCTAAATCACAGAGCAAATCAATTGCAATGGCCACATTCATGAGAAAAACATTTGCTGCTTTTGTGCTACTTGTTCTCATCAGTTATTCATCAACCAGTGAGTGAGTATTCAATTTCTCAAACAATCAAAGTATTTGTCATCGTACATAACGTATCACTTTTTACAGTATGTTTCTAAACAACTTCTTGTATATATTCATCAGTTTCTGCGAGCCGAGCGATTGAAGAAACAAACACGGTCTTACACGCCGGTTGGTGCACCAACATGCTATGGATCACATTGAACAAGAACCTAATTAAAACAAAATTATTTTTATTTTATATATGCTGATATACTAGTTATGGATAATCGTAATATTATTGATTATAATTGTGTAAAAACCATGTGACGTATATAGACCCATTTGTCTTAAACAGCTTGTGCCAGGTGGTTTTCTTTTCACTCACACTCATCCTGTACACATATTTATTCATTTTATTTAATATAATATATACACATAGTTATTTGAAGAAAGATAGATGTTTGTTACCCGATTTCATATCTGAATTCGAATTACAAAATCTAAAATATGAGAGAATAGAGAACAAACAAGTTACAAAAGAAATGAAAAACCATGAGCATAAATGAAAACTCTAGGCCTCGGGTTAGAAGAGGGCTCTAACCGGCTGTGAGCTCCCCTTCCGCTCACTCATTCTATGATCCTCATGTATCCACCAAAATATATACACATAGTTGGTTTTTAGTACACAATAAAAATAAAAACGTTTAAAAGGGAAAGTAAAGGAAGGACGTATGATTCTGGTGGATGAGCAGATGAAGAACACCCTGAAACTGATTATGCCTATGGGAAGGAGTAAAGAGGAGTCGATGAAGAAGATGATCGGTGACGTTGAAGTCTTGAAGAGGATCGACCGAGGAGGCGAGGCGAAGAAGAAAAACCTATTATTTAGGGCCGGCTGAGAAGAACAGTAAGGGATTTTTGGTTTTTTTTAAGATAATGTTACATCAAGCCACATTTCCAGCCTCAATTCCAGTCTGCATGTGTTTAGAATTTTTTAAAAATAGTATATTTCATCTAATGAGTTACATGCTTTTATAAAAAATGAAATATATGCTCCAACGAATTACATAGATGCATTTATAAAAAATGTAAAAAAAAATTTAAAACCATATGCCGTGTTAACATAAGCATATGCGTCGATAGAAATCTATCAATGCATATAGGGCCGGAAATAGATCTGGGTGTAACAACGCTCTTTTTTTTCACTAATGTTAAACAGATCGGCCCGTTTAAAATATTCAATCTCGTGCGTCCGCTTAAGCGGGCGCACAACAGGATGCTGGCCGCATATGCGGGCTCAACCGCAAATGCGGCCGCACATGGTGCATATCCAAACAGGGATGCTATATATGCGCAAGAGATACATGTATATATTTCCAGTCTTTTTTTATAAGTAATTATTCAATTTGAATAACAAAATAATACTAATAAAATTGAATGAATTGAATTATTCTTAAATAAAACATGAATAACCATATGAATCAAACTAAATAACCTATACAAAAATAAATTTTTTTTATAAATTGAACTAGAGAACTTTTTCATTAGACATTGGACTAAATATATATAGTTCATATAAACTTTCAATGAAATTTAACAAATATTCATGAATCATTCATGCATGGCTTATATCTCCTTCCAAAGGAATGCCACATGTGTAAAACCATTATTTTTTTTTTATGACGGAGGGGCTTTCCGTGACTGATCTTACGGTCAAGTTGGTAAGCTACCTTCGCCTGTTTGTCCCTGGTCCCACAGAAAATTCTTTCGAATTTCGTCTAATATAAAACCATTATTATAATGTAGTTTATGTGTATGTGCTACATGCACTGTCACTAGCTGCACTACAACAAATAAGTGTTTTAGTGTTCCTTTGTAAACGTTTATGTTTCGTTGGTAAATGAGTTTACCGACCAAATGTTTCGTCGAGTAAAACGCCAACAAAATATTAAACAGAACATAATATTCCTCGGCAACAAAATATTTACCGATGAAATATGTCGTCGGTAAAAGTAAAACTTTCATGGCAAATACAGTTTATTTCGTCGGTAAAAGTATAATTAATTAACATTTGTAACTTTTCTGAAAATATTGATTTTATTCATTTAATATAATATAATTATATTTATTGACTGAAAGTTATAAAAAAAGAAGGAATGTGCATATTATTTTATAATAAAATAAAATTTCACGTGATCATATAAAAACATTTTTTGTGAGACTAAGAACAAACATGTGAAAATAATTTTTTCAGTTTGACCGAAAGATCAGTCACGGGAGTCCTTGATATATATATATAAAAGGTTCTTATACCAAAGACACCCTAAGTAAGATAAAGAAGAATGCTAATTTAAACATGTTGCTAAGGATAGATTAATAGCTTTATTAATGTGTTTGTTATACCACCTTTTAGATAACTTGCCCCACTGGGCAAAATTGCACCCAACTCGTGAACAAAGCCAAATTCACACCAGCAACAAAACCCTAATTTGTACATGATTTGAAATGAAGAAATAACAGTATGATTAAGATCCGTTATTAGAATCTGGATCAGGATAGCTACCCAACTTGAATGTCCGACGCGTTACTGGCTGAGCATTTCTTTAACCGCAAACCCGAGATAGTTATCAAAGTGATTAAGGGCTCGTGAATGAAGCAAGAAATCACGTCCCTAAGCGTGACGACTCCGACGACATCACAATCCTCACCTTCCACTATATAAACCCTATGGACCGCTTTTGATGCCAGGACCTCTATCACATTCCCCAGGGTTGCATTGCTTGCGCATGTTATCGGAGGTATCACTGCTTCTCTGCCAGAATTACGATTCAATGATGCAATGGTATTCATGAAGTCCATCACTGTAAGATGCCTGCAGTAAAACACGATTCAAACAACAAATAAGGCATACTATTGAACAGTAAAGATGTGTTTGTCCACAATTTTTTAATAAAAAACTGATTTTTGTGCAAAGTGGTGAATTTTTCTCCCACGTAGTAGTGAATGCGAGAGAAAGTGACCAAATCATTTTCTCCCACTTAACATCTCAAGCACAAAGAACATCATTAAATGAAAATTATTTTCTTCCTATCATTTCTCTTTGACACAGATTCCTTCACTATTCTCTCTAAGATTGTGCATAACATATACCCTGAGTAACTTTTTCATCATTTCAACATCAAGAAAACCAGTGCAGATATTTTATTATGTATTCATAAATAAAGAAATGTGTCTGATTATAATGTGCCCATGGCATATGAAGGAAAAGAGTCGGAAGTATTGTATGAATATGTGAAATTTTAATTATGCTATTCAGCAAACAAAGCATCTAAGTAGATACAATAATACCTGAAACTAGAGAAGAGGTCAGGTTGGAGCAACAAGAATCTGATGTCCCTTATGCTTACATTCCCAACAATTTTCCTGGTAGCTCCTTCAACAACTGGGAGGCCGCCTATTTTATTGTCTTTCATGCGCTTAAAAGCTTCTAGAATCATCTCATCACTCTTGATGACAATCACCTGCGTACTCAATCAAGACAGCATGGGAATTAGATTATTCAATCGGGAATGGTAACTAAAAGGGAAAAGACTCATGTTAGATAAAAATCTCATGTGGTAAAGGTGATAAAAGGTAGATAGTATTTTATTACATTTTGCTCCTTACATTCCATTCCATATCACTACCAAAAAGATAAACATGAGGCCAGATCCCAAGTATTTTATTACATTTATCATGATTTCCTAAGCCACAAAATCAACCAATTACGGGTGGATATTAAATTCCTGGGATGTAAATCAGTGAGCAGGAGGGTAACATCTCATGCTACGGGAATTAGCATTCAGATCAATAGGGTAAGAATAAAAGATGCACCATGGAAAACCTCTTTTACTCACCCTATACTTGGAAAGAGTAATGCACTCAATAGAGGATCTGTACACATCTGGGCGAATTCATAGCAAAAGAGACAAAATGAAGCACTGTCCCACAAGCATTCTAGGATATTATTAAGACACAAAATACAGCATCAACAAGAATGTAGGTTTCATAAACCCTCAACAGGGCACATATTTAATTTTGTATAAAGTGATCTCATTTTTTTATACTTCAATAGTCATGTTTCACAAAAATTAATCCATATATTCACCACCTATGGAGCATGGACACGGACATTGACAAAATATGGACACGGTGACACTGCAAATCTTGAAAAACAAGGACAAGGACATGACAAGGACACGTCAATAAATAAGTAAATACATAAATAATTAACATATATGTTATATTATGATTATTTAGAAAAATGGAGCACACCTTACAAACTAAAAAAAATCCTAAAATAGTGAGTCAAATATCATTTCCTGTGTATAAACCTTACAAATAGTTAGTCAGAAAAAAAAAGTTTGAAAGTTGACTCGCGTAAGTATAGTGTCAAAGTCATGTCCATCACTTGTGTAATGCGTATCTGTATTTCAAATAAATATTTTTAATTTTTGAACATGTATGGAACATCTCCAACACATTTCTAATACATTTCCTGCAGCGTCGCGTGTCCAATATGTGTCTGACATGGATGCTAGATGTCCATTGAAGTGTATGTGCTTCTTAGTCCCACCAATGCATGTACAATGCACAATTCTTGGTAAGAAACATTTTTAATACGATCATACTGTCATCGAGCATTAGGATGCAATTAATGTTGGACAATATCAGCCACACTCAAATGCACACAAATAAATAATCTAAATGATGAGATACACAATGTACAGAGAGTTGCTTATTGGGATATAAGCAACCACACTGTAACTGGGATCAATACATTAGCTTCTATGTTTCCAAAACAACAAGAGAAGTGGAGACTGGGATAATGTAATTAATATCAGTGACCTGACTAACAGAAACATGGATCATAGATATCAAGGAAAAATGCAACACAACATAGAGTAGTTCTTCATTTTTATAAGAGAAATGGATTGGTTCTATGAAAAATTGTAAGCAGGTTGCTATTGACAAGGATCTCTAATGGAAGGGTGAACAATCTGTACGTAAAATTGCATGAGTCATACCATTTGCTACAGAGTTTGAAATCCATGAGAATGATGAAGTACCCTGGTTACTAGACATGGCTGGGGCAGAGAAAGAAGTGCTAGTGGCTGGCTAAATCTTGAGTTTGGCATTCTGGGACACTGCTAAAAGTAAACTGACCTTGGCATTCATAGACAATAAAGAGAGCGGGACATGCTAAAAACAATAGTTCTTTGGCCACTTCACATGTTTATCAAGAGCTAACAATAATAGCCCTTGCTGATAGCTGGAAAAGAGCAAAAAACTCACTGAATGGCATGCTCACCCTAACAAATCAAAGAACATTCAAGACCCATGAGCCCCATATCAGATGACATTAAAAAAACATAGCTTTAGCCTGCACCCCCCATTCCCCACCCCCAAATGCATAACTAATAAACAAAGAGATGACTCCACACAAGCAGTATTGCAGGACTGATTACAATGACTGACCATACCACCATGTGCCCATTGGGACTCATGTCATAGTCAGTGGGATCTTTATTTGTATTATTCTTAGGAAACAGTGGAGCATCCACAATAATATTCCAAGTTCCATTACTCAAGATGAGCACAAATTGTGACAGGACATGGAAATAATGAGTCATTTGCCCAATATTGGAAGGTGCTCAAGATTCAAGATTCGACAAAGTTGCCATAACAATAGATGCAAAGTGGACAGAGGCAAAATAAAGGCAACCATTACAAACTGTTACATTTAAGGAAAACACCAAAAATGGAGAAATTCAAACTTGTCCATTAGGGCCCAACATACATACAATGGAAAATTAATAAAAGACTAAAACTACCGATTTACATACGATAAGCCATGTATCAAACATTAAGGGGGTAACTGGAGTTGAGCAATACAATGAAACTTGTAATCAATGTTAGAAATAAGGGAGAAAAATAATAATAATGAAACCCTAAAACACTTGTTCCATTAGAGAGGGACTAAGGCCCTTTATATAATAGTACATGGTGGTGTTACACGTGTAACACACTAACAAACTAATATCATAACAAACTAATATCATAACAAACTAATATAATAACAAATCTATCTAATATCTTTAACACCCTCTCCTAAACTCTGAAGGGTTGTACCCTTAGAGTTTACACAAAGATGATAAACTAAACATCTTATTTTCAAACACCTCCAATTTAATTTTGTGAATTGATAATCGTCATCTGTCTTTTGGATCCATCACTTCGCTCCCGCTCTTCTTGAGTCAGTCGAAGTCGCTTCCGCTCTTTGAGTCAGTCAGAGTCGCTCCCGCTCTTCTTGAGTCAGTCAGAGTCGCTCCCGCTCTTTGAGCCAGTCAGAGTCGCTCCCGCTCTTTGAGCCAGTCAGAGTCGCTCCCGCTCTTTGAGTCAGTCAGAATTGCTGGTCCACTAGATCAGATGGCGCACGTAGGGCTCACGGAGGTTCAAGGAGAAGACGGAGGGCACAGACGAACGCGGACAATGGTGGTGGAGATTCTTTAACACCCTCTCCCAAACTCTGAAGGGTAGAATCCTTAGAGTTTGCATAAAAATGAGACGACAGCGAAGACAGTGACGGACTGCCGGTGGCGGTTGGTGCAGACGAGCGCGGACATGCACCAACGGAGAAGAAGTAGAAGAAACACGATGCGGATGACGACGCAAACGGTGCAGACTAGCGCAAGAAGAGAGGCGCGCTGACAGAGAAGAAGAAAAAAGAAAACGACAGTGCGCAAATACAATGATGGCGCACGAAAAACAAAGGTGCGCGAGGACGATAGCGCACGAAAACGATGGTGCACGGGAACAACGGCGCATGAAGACAACGGTGCGCGAAAAACAACAGCGCACGAAAACGACGGTGCGCGAATATGATAGCGCACAGAGGCAGCGATGCTGCATAAAAATGACGCCACTTGGTGAACGACGACAGCGTGCGAAGATGGCGGCACGCAGAGACGATAACGACAGTAGCGTGGGAAAACGGCAACGCTACGAACAAGATCTCAAAGAAGAAGAAGATCCAAGGAAGAAAAGAAACGATGATGTTGAAACTGGATGACTAGATTCGTAGTCCGAATGAAGTCGTAATGATCTAGGAAAGAAACGCATCAAAATGTGGCCGAACGGTGATCTGACGGGTTGGTGCACTGGCGGATCCGGACTGGTGGGCCGGGCTGCGGACGTGGATCCGCGTACGAGTCTGCATAGTCGAAGAAGTGGGCCGGGCTGCGGACGAGGATCCGCGGACGAGGACGAGCGGGCAGTGGGCCTAGCGTGCGTCAACAGTGGAACGCGTAACACGTGGTCAAGAAACCGCGTGGAGCGCACGTGGCCGGCTGGACAAATATCGCGTGATGTTCGAGATGACGATGTGGACAAGATCCTCACGTAACCCAAGATTAATTCCATGCATTAGTGAAATCAATCTGAACTGCTGTAGACGGTTTGTGCTCCCACTTATCCTCAACCAATCAAGATTAATATATATCTCAATAAATCCACGGAAGAAATCCGTCTATGAGATCTCGCCAAATCAGCACAACTCGTGTATGGTGTAGAATATGTTGATATCTCGCCAAATCAGATTTGATATGTTGCAAAAATCACGGCACCGACGAGATCCGGCGTGTGGTGTAGAATCATGGGACGGGTTGCACCGACGGGGACGATAGCGCGACGGTGATGATGACGATGATGAAGATAGCGGTGCGCGACACAGATGACGATTATCAATTCACGGCACCGACGAGATCCGGCGTGTGGTGTAGAATCACGGGACGGGTTGCACCGACGGGGACGATAGCGCGACGGTGATGATGACGATGATGAAGATAGCGGTGCGCGACAGGCCTGACGGGGACGACGTAGGCAAGCGCAACGACGGGAGCGGCCGGTGTGGGAGCACGACGGGCAAATCGCGACGGGCTGATCTGCCGGGGCGTCGCTCGGGCACGCGGATGCGGACGGCGCGCGGCAGACGGCGTTCGTGCACGGACAGTGATGATGATGCGTCGTTGACGACGCGAAGAAGACGACGGTGCGAACAACGCGAAATCGTAGTGAATACGACGACAACACAAAGAACGGAAGAAAATATGAGTATCAAAAGTCTACCCCCGCTCCGATTGAAGATATCTCAATCGGAGCGGGGAAGAGGGGAAAAAAAAAACTTTTGTGGATCTAGGGTTTATGGCTCTGATACCATGTTAGAAATAAGGGAGAAAAATAATAATAATGAAACCCTAAAACACTTGTTCCATTAGAGAGGGACTAAGGCCCTTTATATAATAGTACAAGGTGGTGTTACACGTGTAACACACTAATAAACTAATATCATAACAAACTAATATAATAACAAACCTAAGATAATAACAAATCTATCTAATATCTTTAACACCCTCTCCTAAACTCTGAAGGGTTGTACCCTTAGAGTTTACACAAAGATGATAAACTAAACATCTTATTTTCAAACACCTCCAATTTAATTTTGTGAATTGATAATCGTCATCTGTCTTTTGGATCCATCACTTCGCTCCCGCTCTTCTTGAGTCAGTCGAAGTCGCTCCCGCTCTTCTTGAGTCAATCGAAGTCGCTCCCGCTCTTTGAGTCAGTCAGAGTCGCTCCCGCTCTTCTTGAGTCAGTCAGAGTCGCTCCCGCTCTTTGAGCCACCCGCTCTTTGAGCCAGTCAGAGTCGCTCCCGCTCTTTGAGCCAGTCAGAATTGCTGGTCCACTAGATCAAATGGCGCACGTAGGGCTCACGGAGGTTCAAGGAGAAGACGGAGGGCACAGACGAACGCGGACAATGGTGGTGGAGATTCTTTAACAATCAATACCAAATGTTAGAAAATACAGGATAAATCATTTTCCAATAAATTCCTCAAACCATGTAAAGTAACGTGGCTGACCTAGACGAAAGAGGAAAGAATTCCAGATTACTTTTTGATTCAATACCGAAGAAAAATTGAGAGGGGAAAATAGAGGAAAAAACAGGACTGCGGCACCGAAATGCAACTTTGTGGTTGCTAAATTTCATAAAATTTTCAACAGCAAAATTAAAAGGAATGGAACTTTAGAAGAAGATAGATTAGGGGTAAAAAAACCTAAAAAAAAAAAGAGAGAACCACAGCCAAAGTTTTGGAGTCCGAAGAGGCCTGATGCGAGATATGTAGGATATATGGAGCCCCAAGACAAAGCTAGCCACAGTTCTCAGTAATATGGCTGCTGAAGTTAGCGCAGCAATGAAGTTGGATATATTCAGAGAATTCATGACTAAAAAAGAAATGATGTTCCTTCCTTTTCTCATTTGATCTCATTAAACATTAGAGGCATTAGCCCGAACAAACACTAATACCATTCACGTAAAGGACAAATAGGGGATTAAAAAATAATTGATTTGTAAGAGATGGTCCATATCCAAATATGTGCACTTGGAATAGACTACACCATTGCATGAAAAGCAGACACACATCGACCTTCAGAACCCACTTAGACAGCATTACAAGGGGTGTTGTTTAATATCATACAGTACTTGCAACATGACCAATATAAAAACTAAATAACCATTCTTTCAGAATTTCTGAGTTATGTAATATCAGCTGATCAGTAGTTATAGAGCATGTGGACAGGTAACCGAAAACTATGATATCAAATCTTAATGAAGATATCAGACCAAGAGTAAATGACAACTGCAGAATTTAATTGAAGAAAGGAAGAACTCAAAACCCAATATAAGGAACCTCATGTTGATAATTCATAAACATTGCCAGATATGATAATGGACTAACCTCATCATATGACATAAATGGAAGTCCAAGATCAGAAATTGGACGTGAAGCAATGCAATCAAACCAATCCCTTCCCTTGCATTGCTCTAGGCCTTGTATCACGGCTGACTGAGTAATGAAATTCTTGATATATGGCTTCCCTGTTTCAATTACTGGGACATTCCTTAATCTGTACTTTGACAGAAGCAACAACACAGT